>JADBJO010000133.1:0-26021 GCA_016801955.1 Conus betulinus | reverse complement strand
TGCTTGGTGGTGACGTCATAGTGAATGGAAAAACAATCGGAATAAAGTCAATAAAACACTGAACTGAATAGTGTTCTGACAAAGCAAATGGCTGTGAGCATGGGCCAGACCATCCCCCAACTATGACGTTTATTGCTGGCTTTTTATCTCATGAACTAGGATCGTGAGAACCTCGGCAAGGTAAGTACTCCGTAATTTGACCATGGTTACCCAATTAAAAATTAATTTAAAAGAGAGGAAAGGAAATAACGAAATGAAAATAATTTTTAAAATTCCTACGAATATATATGTTGCTATATCGTAAGTTTGAAGAATGTCCACATGAGCCATTTACTCGGGGGGAAAAAAAAAAAATCTTCTTCAGAACTTTATTCCGAATTGTTGTTCATCATACCTGGAACTTCATCCCAGTCGAAATCTAGGTCACTCTAAGCTTCATTACCCAGCACTTTTCATAAGTCTTTATGCCGTAAATCCTACAAACACAGTATCTCCATCACTAAATCTCATTATAGAACGGCAGAACTCAAGGTTAGCCACGGTGAAAAACGGCATTTTCGACCTCAAAACTTTAAAAAAAACTCGAAACTCGAGAACCCACGGCACGTATCGACTCGCGGTTTTTTTTGCAAACGGAAGTAATAGGGACCCTAAAGGACGGTTTCTTCCTTTCACACGGGTCGCTGACTGACCGGCTCGCGTCTCGCTCGGACGATAACTTCGGCAAAGTTCGGCTGAGTCATTCTCGGTTCAAGATGGCGAGTCGAGCAGGCAGTTCGATCAGGTTTGCGTGCCGTTTTTCAAACAATCTAATGGCTCTTGAAGTGCTTCAAGAAGAGTTCTCCGAGACCATGAAAGCGATGACGAAGACTTCAGAGAAGTGGAACGAAGCGATTCGGAGGAGGAATAAAGCGATCACAATCAACACCACCCTTTGCTATCGGAGATTGGTATTGATGACGAAGCTGATCCCCGACTTCAAACCGAGCGATACCGGCGCAAGTGGGCCCGAATCGGAGAGAAACGAGCCGATTCCGTCTACGTCGACTGCCTTCCTCCCTCCTTTCGTGAGAGGTCGGGAGGAGAGTCGAGGAAGGGGAGGGGGTTCAGGACAACGGCGAGGGTCCAGTGTGAGGGGGTGTGGCAGAGGAAGAGGGTGTGGCACTCGTCAGTCTAAACTTGTTTCAGAATGGACAGAGGCCAGTGCTGATTGCCAAATCTCGACCTTTTTTCACGGGTGATCCAGGTATCAAGGTGAACATTGACAATTTCAATGGAGTTGTGTGTGTGTGTGTGTGTGTGTGTGTGTGTGTGTGTGTGTGTGTTGCTTTTGAATATGGTGCTTGTGTGTAAGTGTGTGTGTGTGTGTGTGTGTGTGTGTGTGTGTGTGTGTGTGTGTGAGTGAGAGAGAGAGAGAGAGAGAGAGAGAGAGCAGTGCTTGTGCATGGTGTGGGTATACATTGTGTGTGTGTGTGTGTGTGTGTGTGTGTGTGGTGTTTGTGCATGTGGGTGTGTGTGTGTGTGTTGTGTGTGCATTGTGTGTGTGGTGTGTGTGTGTGTGCTTTTGCATGGTGTGTGGTGTGTGTGTGTGTGTGTGTGTGTGTGTGTGTGTGTGTGTGTGTGTGTGTGTGTGTGTGTGTGTGTGTTGCTTTTGAATATGGTGCTTGTGCACAGTGTGTGTGTGTGTGTTGTGTGTGTGTGTGTTGTGTGTGGTGTGTGTGTGTGTGTACCCAAATGTATGTCAGTCAACTATAACTGGCATTTATTGGCAGTAGTGTGGGATCCTGATCCTTCTGTCTGTAGGTTCTGTGGTGTGGTGTATTCTCTGCGACACCGGTGTATTTTTCAGTTGGTAGTGTGCTTTCATCATCTGTGGTGTGGCCTTTTGTAGCTCAGTCCTATCTTTAGCAGTCACTTTTTTTTTTTTTTTTTTTTTTTTTTTTTTTTTTTGGTGTGGTTGTTTTGCATGTTTTACTTATTACCTTCTGTGGTGATGACTTTTTATCAATCGCACTTAGTTCATGAGTGAACCAAACCACATGTGTGAAAGAAAACTGACAGAATAATTGGAAGTTTACACTTAGTGTTGTTGTTATTGTTAGTTCATCTCTGCTAAACAAGACCAATTCCCAAGAGGCTTGCAAGATGTGCAGACTGATGCTGTGGATAATGTGCAGTTCCCATCTTCTTTCCCCGTTACCTGGGCTGGAGTGCCCTCTATGATATGGGTTGCTAAACATTTTATGCATTGTCAAGCTTTATTGTGAATACAGATGTTTGTCCTGAAGTTCAAAGGATACTAACACCAGTTTTTGTGGTATTTCATTGTGATTTTAGTGCTATAGTTTTTTGTTTATGTTCTGAAAGTGTCTGTTTTTCAAACAAAACATTCATCATTATTATGTATATTTTTGGTCTACTCATTACAAACAAAATCAAACTATTGTGATGTCTGGCTGTAGCCAAGGATATAACAAGAAAATTTCCCAAGTATCTAAGATATATGTCAAGAATTGAAAGAGCAGTGGGCATATCAGTGAACCTACCTAAGAAAACAAATTGTGTCCCTTGATACCTGGATTGTACTGTACCCCAGAAATGCATAAATTTATCATATAAAACAACAATTGTGGGTTGTAATTCACTACCAAATATTTACACAGTGTTCAGTAAAACACTAAAACCACTTTTTACTGGGTTTGTATGTTTTTTGTTTTTGCTGCTGCTGGGTTTTTGTATGCTTGCAAAATATGATTTTTAAAAAAAAAAAGTTGAATTATAAGATTATTTATTATACTCATAATGAAACAAAATCAAATATTATTTTGCAGATATATAGCCCTGGGTATAAGAAAAAAACACATGCCAAAAATCTAAGAGATATCTGTACAAATAAATGAGCACTGATCAAATTAGTGAACCTACCACAAAAAGTCAAATTTTGCTCCGGCACATCTGACAGTGGTCTTTGTAGACTGTAGCTATCATTGAGCCTTTTTGCGTTGTGTGTAAGGTCTCTCTCTTTTGCTTCAGTTTGGCCATCTTCACTTCCTGTGGCAGTCCCTTGTGGGTTATGGTTGATTGTTGCACAGGCATATGTCCCTTTTGGCGGCCAGATGTATGTATCATCAAAGGGAGACTTGTGAAAAAGCGATCGAGAAATACAAGCGCCGCCTGTTCTGGTTGTAGTACGGTGATGCCAGTTTGTCTCACCACTTTATACATCATGTTTTGTGTTTGCACAGCTAGCACAACCAGTGTAAATGCTTATGCGACACAAAAGCGGGTAGTAACGTCACACATTTCCCATACCTTGATGCCCCCATTTGTTTTGGGCTTGGCTGGCATATACTGTTTGAAAAAAAAAAAATGCAACCCTTGTAGCCTATCATCGCTTCGTATTTGCTCAGTTTTCACGGCCTGGACAACAATTGACTTTGAGCAGAAAGGAGAATAACTTTGATAGATGTTCTCACCTTGTACAGAGGGTCATAATCAGGTGATCGCGCACCCAGGTGCATTGGACAAATCCTGAAGGTGGAAATGCTGATTCAACTTGAGAAAGCGATTTTTTAGGCATGACACTTCTGATCCGGATCAATGAAACATGGGTCAGTAGACCAGTAGCACCACAGACATGTGGCTGATGCTTTATCCCCAACAAGATCAGCAGAAAAAAGGTGGACTCGTATATTTCTCAGGTTTTGGTATCAGACCAAAGATGCCCTTTTGCAGCTTGTTTTTTGTCTTGCATACCTGTTTTGTTTCATTGGCAAGCAGTCTTAAAAAACAAAGAGGCAAAAACAAAAAGAAAAAATCTGTTGGTGTAGCAGTGTTGGGCAGTAGTGAGCGGGGTCCAGTGGGTTTCTATAACTGCCCTCACTTCTGTCATGCCAATGTTGTGCAGGACACCATGTTTGTCTGCAGTGAGACGAGAGGACATCGTACTATGGGTCACTTTCCTCACTTTCTCTCTTTCATCACCTCTACATACATCACATCACTCTTATTTTTCTAACTCTCTTTCATACTTCTCCCTACTAAGAACATGATCTATCTCCTCTTGCGAGTAGTCGATCATTTCTTCGTTTTTTCATAGTGGGACGTGAAAGCAACCATTGTGAAATTTGGTCAGTTTTCATTCACACAAGTTACTCCCTTTGTTCGTTCCGTTCCTTTTCTTGGTGAAAAGGCGCAGCAGTTTCTGACACCCAAAAATAAATGCCAAAGACATGATTGGACCATGCCTGAGTCTTCCTAGTTACTGTCTTAGACTGCGTGTGTTGAGTGATAGTTTGTGATGGAAAATTCCTGCCGGCAAATCCTGGTACCTCTCGAATGGAACACTACAGGCACCTGCTGCTACTCCCGGATTTTCCTGGTAGGAGCACAGGAGGGTTTGCATAAAGGTGACAAGTTAGCCTTTACACCATGGTTATGTTTCAGGTTTATGTTTAATAACATATCAACTCTAATATGACTTCTAGACCATTGTTGAAGAAGGGTGGATAGTTTGAGGATCAAAAGACTGTCAGCTCTAAGTAAATTTAATTTTGCACCTAATCAGTCAGAAGTGTTCGTTTTTTTGGTCAGTACAGCACTGTTTTCTGTCCTCAGAACACTTTCAGGCATTGACTTTTGAGGAATGACATAAAATGAGGTCATTGTTACAAACTGGGATGGTCAAAATTTGTTATTCTGCAGGTGGGGATCAGTGTGACAGCACTGTTCCGTGCAGTAGTGGATCCTAGCAATGCCCGTCGCTTTCATACCCAGCTTACAAAGGGGACCCTGACCTTGACCTCATTTGTGAGATCTACTATGATGGAGTGCAGGTAGGGTCTATGCTTCCTTTCTTTGCCTAGTTGCTAATTTCTGTTTTAGTGTAAACACCATAGGGTAAAGGGAAATTTTAACATGGTCTTTTGTGAAATGTTCAGATCCGTGGTGTTTCAGGATGAGCATATTTCAGCTCAACTATTTATTTGACTTTTTCTGTATGTTTGTTTCATGTAGTAATGTTATGTTGACAATGAACATGAAACAGTTTGGTTGGGGAAACGATGAGAAACGCCCAGAATGTTTTTCAGATTGGAAACTGCTTTGAAGTTTGCAAGAAGAGCCTTTGGTTACGTTTGTTCAGATCAGTTTTTAAAGTTTGCTTATGTGAAGTTGGATACATGAGCACGGCTTACATGTGAAAGCAATTGGTCATAATAACCTGGTGTGTTGCGTTTAGTGTAGTGTGTGGGAAATGTATGTTTGATTACACATACTATGCCGTGGCTCACTACTAATGAAGGTCTGCAACAGCGTTTGCTGTCCCTGCCTCGTTGCACAGTAAAATTGGTACAGACAAGAACCTGGAAGAGCCCTCATGTTTTGTACATGCCCAGATCATCCTCTTCTTTTCCCGCAGGCCATTTCCTGCTAGCCTCAATGCACTCTTGAGCAACTAAGTATTTTTTTAACTTTTTTCTCGCAATTGATTGATTGTTGCACTGGATTTTTGTTGTCCTTGCATATGCTTTTTAGCTTAGAAGGAGAATACGTATGTGAAGTGTTTGGGGTGGCAAAGCCAGCGTTCGGCAAGATTTCATCCGTCAAGTCCTCTCCCCCCTCTCAGGCGGTATGGTTTCTAGCATACCGAAGCCCTGTCTCTCTTCAATGCGTGTCTCCCACTTCTTGCTTTCTTTGTTTCCAGGGGTCGGCCTCAACTTAGCTGCGGTTCCTGTTGAGGTAACAGTAAGCCCCTGCTCACCCCCCCTCACATTCTCATGGTGATCGACTCAGTTGTGGTTTTGTTGTTGATCCCATGCAGGGGTCCTCTCAACTCCGCTGCAGTTCTGTTAAAGGTGATGGCAAGCCTGTGCTCACCCCCCTGCTCACTCTCCACTTATCACAGAGATCGACTACAGCTGCGGTTCTGTCGATCGTGTGGCCCCCCGTACGTATCTCTCATGGATGCGATCAACTCAGGCTGCGGTTTGGACGGTCCATCGTATCCCCTGCATCGCCCGTTTACAGCTCAGCCGAGATTCTGCGCTGCACAAATTCCAGTGCAATGGGCAATTCACAGATGCGGTGTTCCCTTCTTCGGGGATGAAGGGTTGGGTAATGCACATTCTGAGGCTTCTAGCCCCATCTTCACCCTCCACTCAGCCTGATTTCAGGCCCACTTCTTGCCAGCGCAGCTGTCGCCAAGGAAGACAACACCCCTTTTACAGTTGGTCTGACTACTGTCAACCCAAGGTTATCTCCCTTCCTCCGCGCCGGTGGCTTGGCATCGACCCGGCTCCTACCCTCGTCTCCTATGCGGGGACCCAGAGTGTGTGTGGTGGTTCTCCTTGGCACGATGCGAGGGTGACCTGCAAGGGGCTGACCCCTCAGGGTCCCCCCCTTACTGGCTGGCTGGGCCAAGCAGGGCACAGCTTCAGCCCGCCCCCCTCTGCAATAGGGCAGAAGGGATACATGGGTCAAGCCTTTGGCGCCATGGGCGCCTCACATGGCTCAATGGCAATATCCTCTGTTGCCATGGGAATTCATCATGCCCCAATGCCCTGCCATGGGAATTCATCATCCCCATGGCCCGGCCTTTTCCTGGTGGCCGGGCTTTATGCCCAGCAGCTCCATCAAGCGAAGGCCTCCTCCTTCTACCTCCCCCTTTGCGCCAACCCATTGGCAGACCCTTCCCAGAGGTTCCAGGGGGTCGACCACCCAGCGCTTGTCAGGTTTACCCCCATGTTCGTCCACACCAGGGTCGGTCACCTCCTCTGCCTGCAGTTCTGTGAACAGGCATAATCAGAGTTTAGAGGATGAGGACCCAATACCCTCTCTCTTCTCTTCAATGACATCGGTGGCCCTCCTGGCTCTCCTACGTGCCTGAAGCCATCTCTCAAGATGCCCAGGCTCCCTGTCCTTCGGCTGACCGAGCTCGCCTTGGGTGCCTACCTCTCTCTTAAAAGGATTCAGGCATGGTAGCCGACCTGTATGAGGAGGGCACAAAGCTAGGTTTGGGGCACAGAGGCACAGGCCATTCCGCCTGGTTCTGTTTCTGACTTTCCGGGGCCTTAGCGTGTGGGAAGTTTTGGAAGCCAGAGAAGGCTCCCATTCGCATGTAAAGCCCTTTATGTCCCATGCCTCTATCCCAGATTCCCACTTCATCCCTTCCCAAGAGGACCTCCTTATGCAGGAAAGGTCTTGTTCTCAGCACCGGCAGATTGCTCTCTCAGAGTGCTGCCTCACAGATTGGGAGGGAGACTGCTAGGACGGGGCTGGAGGCAGTTCTCGGTGATGGACTCCTTCTTGGGAGGTCTGGTATCCGACCCCCTTAAGGACCCAGACATTTGGGTCTCTCACTCTCTGCCACTCGGCTGATGGCCCATCCGCCAGGGTGGCCTTTATCCAGTCCATGGGGAAGGCTCAAATCTTCAGCGGCGGTGCTTTTGTCATGCTGCACCTGAACTCAGTTCTGGCAAGGCGGGATGCCGTGCTCCTGGCATCTTCTGTCGATGCTCTTCCTCTTCCCGAGCCTCTCTCAGAGTCTTGCCGGTCAAGACTGGTTCTGTCTTTTGGGACCATGCACAGGTGACCAAAATTAGTAGGGACCTCACCGTTCATTCAGGTTTCTCTCACCCCGCGGTGAAGCACCCTGCTCCGGCTATCTCTTCCCAGTGTACGCCACCGCCAAGGCAATGCCTGCAGATCTTTCGGACACCCAAGGGTTCAAGGGCTAGACACTAACTCATCAAAGGCTGAATCAGGTTCTGACCTCAGAGCCGAAAACATGCTCTTCGCAGCCAGCTCACCCCCCAAGACTGACCCCTACCTGGGGCCATCACCCCCCACAGGTGACCCTGTGAGCAGTCCTGTCCCGGCACCTCAGTGCCTGGGCACGGCTTCCTGCAAGCCAGTGGGCCCTGCAGGTGATCAGGTCGGGGTTTCGCCTTCCATTGCGATTCACGAAAGGCCCCCCTTACGCCCTTCCCTCCTTATTCCTCTTCTCCTTGGGGCCCCCGGGCCTCTCAGGTCTTAGACCATGAGGTCCTTTCACTTTCAACAAAGGGGGCGACAGAGGAGGAGGGTCAATTCCCATTTCTCTTTGGGATTTTATTGCTGCTGAATCTTTGTGTGGTTCCCAAAGCTTCTGGGTGTTGGAGACCAGTTCTGGACTTTCTTGCCCCCAAAACAGGTTCCTCAAACATCTTCACTTTCAGATGGAACCCCCTATGTCAATCTGAGACTGGCATCACCCGGGCAACTGGGCGGTATCCATCGACCTGAAGGATGCATACTTCCCACCTCCTGATTCCCCCAAGGGACAGGAAGTATCTCCAGTTTCATTTGGATGGGACGGTCCTCTTCCAGTTCAGGGCTCTTCCCTTTGGTCAGGCCCAGCCCCGTGGGTGTTCATGAAGGTCACCTGAGAACTTTGCAATGCGCATTCGGGAGAGGAAATCTGCCTCAAGGCCTATCTCGATGATTGGCTACCACCCTAGCCTCCCAGCACTCTGGGTGCTCCCAACAAAGCTACTCCGGGTTCTTAGATCTCTCCTCGAGACTTGGAGTTTTGTTCACAACAAGGAGAATCAAGACCTCATCCCGTTGCAGGCGATTCCAGTTCCTGGCGTCATGTCCTTCGACACAACCAGGTGGTTGGTTATCTCCACCCCAAGTGTCTAGTATGCCTCTGGGTCCTCTTAGCCCCACCTCCTGTCTCTGGATCAGGCACTGGCTGGGAAGTTTGGCCTCCCTTTGGGGATTGATGGAGCTTTTGGCCACCCTTGTACCTCTTGGTCAGCTCCACAAACACCCAGTTTCCAACGCCAATTTCTGAAGCGTTGGTCCCCAGAGGTCACAGTCTTGGGATCTTTGTGGTTACTCTTACCCCATTGGTTCCCAACATCAGTCAGGACCCAATGGCACTCCCAGTCCTGGTTATCCCAGGGAGTCCCCCATCACCGTCTCCCCCTTCCTCAGGAGTACCTGTTCACGGATGCTCCAACTCCGGGGTGGGGGGCCCACGTGGGCTCACTGACGGGCCGGGTGATAGCCAAAGGGATGAGTTCCTGGCACATCAACCTGCCGGAGCTGGGTAGCAATTTTTTCAAGGAAGGGGTTTGTTCTCAACATGGACAACATGACCAGGCTTGTTACGTCAACAAGCAGGGAGTAGGCTTGCTCCCTCTCGTTGCTGAGGATGGGAACAACTTCTCTGGTGCAAAGACCAGTCATCCGGATCTCGGCAAAGCATGTTCCAGGGAAGATCGGCATTCTCGCGGACTCCCTCAGCAGGTAACACATGATCCTTTCCCTCAGAATGGACTCTGGTCCATTTGGTCCTGGAACTAGTCTGGGCTGCATGGTTCAAACCACAAGTACAACCTTGTTTGCTACCCAGGTTCAGTGGCAGCTCGGGTTAACTCTCCACAAAACAGTTACTATCTGTAGTTTGTACATATCTCCAAACATCTGCGTCACCAAACAGGACCTCTCATTTCAACTCTTGGAGCAGCTTCCTCCTCAACCCTTCCTGCTGTTGGGTGATCTGAATGGCCACTCTCCTCTATGGAGAGTGAGAGATCTTCACCACGGGGTTGCTTTTAGAGGAAGTGTTTTCGGAGCTTGATCTTGTGTCTTGAATAGGAAATCACCAACTTACTTTTCACTCCGCTAATGGCACCACATCTTGTCTGGATCTTTCTGTCTGTGATCCATCTTTGTTTTTGGATTTTGTTTGGGAGGTTGATGAGGACCTGCATGGTAGTGACCACTTTCCTGTGTTGCTTCGGTGTACGAATGCAGAGAGCGAGTCTTTTGCCAGAACGCCTCATTTCAACAAAGCCGATTGGGACCCTCTTTGCCACTAAGTTTCTTATGGATCTGGAAGAGGACAAGATCCTGCAAAGTGACGATCCGGCAGGAAGTCTTTCAGATTTCATACTGAATTGTGCAAAGTCAACCATCCAGACATCTTCCAAGAAGCCCGTAATGCCAAAAGTTCCTTGGTTTAATTCTGAGTGCAAAGAAATAACAAAACCCGTAAAAGAGCTCAACGTAGGGTCTCTTGCAGACCCTCGATGCCCAACGTCCGAGCGCATCAGAAACTGAGGGCCAAATCTAAACACATATATAAGACCAGTAAGCGATTATCTTGGAGACAGTTTTGCTCAAGTCTCACATCCAAAACATCGAAGAAAAAGTGTGGAAAATCATCAAGAAAATTAAAGGGAAGAACACCTGCCCCCTGTGAACCACCTCAAGTTTTCTGATTCTTTAAGTAACAGAGAAAAAAGCAGTTGCTAATCTGCTTGCTTCAACCATTGAAAGAATTCATCCTCTTCTAACAAGTCAGCCAGTTTTGTCAAAAACAAAGCCCTTAAAGAAAATCACCCTGCAACTTTTCGTCAGACAACATGGAAGACTACAATCTTCCTTTCACTTTAAAATGAATTGAAATCCGCCTTACTTTCTTGCAAACGATTCCTCTCCGGGTATAGATGAAATCCCTTATAAACTTTTGAAACATCTTCCGCAAAAAGGTCTGCACATCCTGCTACATGTATACAACCATGTATGGACTACTGGATTCTTTCCACCATCTTGGCGAAAAGCCCTCATCATTCCTATTCCCAAACCTGGAAAAGATCTCTCCAACCCGTCAAACTACCGTTCAATAGCTTTGACCAGCTGTGTCTGTAAACTGATGGAGGAAATGGTCAACGCTAGACTCATGTGGAAACTTGAAACCGACGGCCTTCTGGCGAAAGAACAGTGTGGTTTCCGTAAAACTCATACTACAGTGGACCATTTGATTCGTCTGGAATCTACGCTTCGGAACGCCTTTCTGAACAAACCCACGCAGTGGCTATATTCTTCGACTTGGAGAAAGCCTATGATACCACCTGGAAATCTGGAATTCTTCATGATCTCCATGATCTTTGTTTTCGGGGTCATCTTCCACTTTTCATTCAAAATTTTTTTGGCAGACCGACAGTTTTCAGGTCCGGGTTGGCACCACTCTCTCTGATGTTCATGAGCAGGAGTTGGTGTTCCACACGGGAGCATACTGTCTCCGGCCCTATTCAGCATCAAGATTAACAACATTGTCAAGTCAGTTGTCAGCAGGGATCAGACTGCTCATTGTTTGTGGATAATTTTGCTGTCTATGCAACTGGAAGCCTGTACCCGAGTGTCCAGCGCAGGCTCCAGCTTTGTGTGGATAAATTCATCAGTGGGCGGATGAAAACGGCTCACTTTCTCTCCTACGAAGACACAGTGCATTCACTTCCATAATTTTCGTCGTTTTTTTTTCCAGATCCTGAAATCAAAATAGGGAAATCTCCCATTCCTGCTGTCAAAGAGGCCCAAATTCCCTTGGAGTTTTTTTTGACCAAAAACTCAACTTTTCTCAGCCACATTAAACACCTCAAAACCTCTTGCCAGAAAGCTCTGAATATTCTGCGGGTCGTAGCACACACTGACTGGGGCTTCTGATGAAGAAAACTTGCTGCACCTCTACAGAGCCTTGGTCCGTTTCCAAACTGGACTATGGTTGTGCTGTGTACGGCTCTGCCAGACCGCCCCTCGTATCTAAAACTCCTTGGACCCTATCCACCATCAGGGCTTCGTCTCTGTCTTGGAGCATTCCGCACCACCCCTGTGTACAGCCTGTACGCAGAGGCAGGTGAACCTTCACTGTCCAACCGCAGGCTGAAACTGTCTTTGAATTACTACGTCAGACTGTTCTCGGAACCGGAAAACCCTGCCTATGACTGTGTGTTTTGACCCTCACTTCAAAGCAAATTTGAAAACAACCCTAACTGTATTCCGCCGTTTGGTCTTCGTATGCAGCCTCACGCACGGAATGCAGGTCTAGACCTAGGAGTTGTGTCCGATTTTTCCAAGTTTCCAGATCAACCTCCGTGGACCTTTTTTCACACCAGAGATTCGTTTTGATCTTGCAGCTTTTCGCAAAGAGTCCACCAGCTCTCTGGCATACAAGGCGTTGTATGCTGACCTCTGTTTCGAAATTCTCATCCTATCAGAAAATTTTTCACTGACGGGTTCCAAGTCTGAAGATGAGAGGCCTGTGCAGCCTACTGCCCTGTGGTACTTCTCCTTCTCAAATACTGTTAGAACATATTCCTTCAGACGCTTCTGCTTACTCTGCTGAACTTACAGCTCTGGTTCTGGCACTACGATAATAATCTCCCAATCTACGAAGAGGGACTTTCCTGGTTTTGGTTGGATTCACTGTCAGCTTTGGAGGCCATAGCTGGCCGCACCTTCAGCACCCCGAACTTTTACACTTTTTTGAACTTTTTACCCAAGTTGAAAGTCGAGGGTTACAACCATCTTTTGGCTTGGGTTCCTGTCATGGTTGGCATTGGAGGGAACGAAATGGTTGGTCGGTTTGGCCAAGAAATGCCGTACGAGAGAAACTTGTCAAACACCACCTATCCCCTGCTCGGATCTGAAACCCAAAATTAACGATTATGTCAGAGACCTCTGGCAGGAGAACTGAAATACACAGACAAATAACAAACTCTTTCCAGATCCGTCCAAACCTAAAGGAGTTTCCTCTCGTCTTCGTCTGGTGTGGTCGTAAAGAAGAAACGGTTCTGTGGGCCGGCTGCACACCGGCCATTCATATTTACCCATTCCTACCTTTTAAAGAGTGAAGAAGCTTCTGGTGCATTCCGTCGTGTCATGTGCCACTCACAATGAAACATATTCTCTTTTAGAGTGTTGGGATTTGCACTCGCGATGTGAGACACAGCATTTTACACACAGAATTCCATGAAAACCTTGTTCAGAGATGTCCCGCCTGGACGCGATCTTTGAGTTCTTGAAAGAGGTTAACATTTTTCATCGGATCTGAGATTTTACAGTGGAAAGATTTTTAACAAAGTTTTGGATGAGATTTTAGACGATGTCCTCTTTTAAAGAATTGTGTTGGATGAATGACTTGTGAGTTGATTTTTAACGTGGTGACAGCCCTGATATGGCCCTTTGCGGTCAGCTGGGCTATAAGCAACTTATCTTATCTTACCAGTTCAACCACCGCCTCCAGCTATATGTATCTCCACGTTCCCGATCCGGAAGCTTTGGCTGTGGATGCTCTGTCCATCTCGTGGTTGGGCTGAGAGGCTATGTCTTCCCTTCATTTTCCCATCCTCGGGGAAATGGAAAGCGAGGGAAGACTTTGGCCACGCTGATCCCTCATGGCCCCACTGCTGGCCCAAGTGTGGTGTCCGGATCTGCTACACCTGACCCCACCCTCGGCCTCCGATAAAGCTTGCCCTGACAACTAGATCCCTGCTCCAGCCATGGTAAGGCATTCCACACGGCAATCCAGACGTGCTAAACCTTCATGCCTGGTTACTGTGTGGAGGATGCGCTGTCTACACATGTCACTTCTCCAGTGGCTGTTTGGCCTTGTGGAGCAAGCGCACCGGACGGGCACACGGGGTATACAGTGTCCACTGGAATGGATGGCTTTCACATTGCTCCTCCCGTGCGGTGTCGCCCCACTCCCCGTCTCGCTTTGAGTCACCTTTTCTCTTGTCTTAGAAAAAAAACTTTCAGCCTCCTCAATGAAGCCATCCAGGGGTTGCAACCTTGCTGTTGTCGGAGGGCTTGCGTGGTCCCGTGATCCCCTTAGATTTTGCAGGCAGGGGCATCAATACTCTTGAAGATAGGCTATTTTTTGAGAATGCTTCTAGGTCTGAAACATCAAGTTGCTGTCTGGCCTAAGCACAACATGGTAAGAGTTGATGCCCCCTGGGTGGATATCCCATGTCAGATAGGCAAAGAGTGAGACCCGACTGAATAATAGTAACTTGCCTTTTTTCCTTTTATTATCTTCTGCCTTTCTTATTTGGCTTTTTTCTATCCACGTGTCCCCTTCAAGTCTTCTTTTCCACACTCTTTTTCTCTCTGTGGTCGTCTCAGGATCCACCGTGTTTGCCTTCCGGTGCGACCTGCGATGGAGGGAATGAGATCCTGGTGATTGAGAGGCAAGTGCCCTCAACAATCACTTTGGCTCGGACTCTCCTAGACAGGAGGTACATTCTGGCCCGGGTGTATCAATCAGCTCCCCCTCATGGGGCTGGGTCAAGACAGGCAGTTCTCTGGGCTGGCCAAGATACCCCTGCAGTGCTCGGCTCTCTGCTCCCTGGAGGTTGAGCATGATCAGGGGGGGATAGGTTTAGTGTGCTCTGTTTGTCGTTTATCTCTCCTAAAGCCTGGAAGGGGTCAAGACAGTGACTTCTTGGCCCTGGCCCCTTAGCTGGACTCCGTGGTGGGTGGGTAAGGGAGAGACGAAATTTAAACACACAAAACGTGGCTTCATATAAACATTCCCCCCCTTAAAGAAGAGAAGGCATTGGACCCCATTTCCAGACATTTGGATTCAGACAGCGACTCGCTGATATGGAGACAGAGAGAGGAAAGGATTCTGGGCTTCCAGGCTTGTGATTGAAGGGACAGGGCAAGAAAGCCCATTTCAGCTCTGCGCCCTTCGCACTCAAGAAGAATGGCTTTCCAAGGTATAGCAGGCGACTCTCAGTCTGTGAAAAGGCTAAGAAACGGCTTGTTTCCTTGTTCAGTGCAGCAAGTCGAAAAGAGGCAATTTGAACCAGCTGCTGAGGGGGCCACTAAGGCGCTAGTGGAAGGCAAAGAAATCTGGGTGACTCCCATATAAGCACCCAAGCAATTCATCCGGTACAAGGTCATTCTGGTGCCCAGATTTGAAAGGTGTCTCAGAGGGTTGGAGGTGGAGATCAAGGCCGAACTAGCATCCCAAGGTGTGACTGAGGTGCATAGGGTGACAGTCCTGTAAAGGTGCAAAAAGAGTGCCCACCAACCACCCCCTCTTTCTGACGTTCTGCAACCCTTCGCTACCTCCCGTCATTAACCCCTTCGCTGCTATCATATTTTTGCTAAGTCCCATGCTAAGAAATTTTTTTAGAAAAACACAAAAATCACGCCTACGATTTTCAGTTGCTTATTAATTCAGAAGATATTGAAGATAACTACATAAAAGTATATATCAAATGAAAGGAAATTGAATGAAGAATCTGTAACAATAACATAATGGAATGATATGCTAGAATGACACATGAACTCCTTGAAATGCAATATAAAAAAAATGAAAAAATCAATCATGAATGTTTATTAGGTATGCTGGAGCTCACAGCAGTTCATAGCACATTTTGTATTGAAGATTTACAGTGTACAATGATCCAGGAAGCAGTGTCCAGCCCACAACATAGCACAGTCTGGCCACACAAAGATGAAAGGCATTTATCTCCCAGTTTTTTGTCGCCTGTAGAATTCAGAAAAACACAAAAAATCACGCCTATGATTTTCATTTGCGTATAGTTCAGAAGATATTGAAGATAGCTACATAAAAGTTATATCAATAAAGGAAAATGAATGAAAAATCTGATTGTAACAAAAATATAATGAATGGTATGCCAGAATGTCACATGAACTCCTTGAAACGCAATATACAGAAATGAAGATGTCAATCATGATATAATCAGATGATGCTGACCTGACAGCAGTTTAGCACACTTTGTGTTGGAGTTATACAGTGTACAAAGACCCATGAAGCAGTGTCCAGCCACACCATAACACAGCCTAGCCACACAAAGAACGAAAGGCGTGTATCTCCCAAACGCTGAGTGTGAACAGTTCTGGAAGCAGCAATCCTGGTTTTGCTAGGGCAGTCTGGGCAGTAATACCTGGTGTCTTTCCTCTGCCCTTTTTTCCAGCAGGACACAGCACCCTCCATTGATGGCCAAGCTTTATTTTGGGTAGGGGGCAGCACACTGATGAAGTGTCGAGCACACAACCTTACAGCATGGTCCTTCGTACCTCAGCATTAGCTGGGATCTTTGTTGCCAAAAATCATCTCATTGATGACTTCTTTCTGGAAGTCAAGGAAGGAGCTGCTGTTTCCATCCTTCCTGAACAAAATGTGTGCATTCAGCATGGCAATTGTGTTGCTATGTACTCTTTCTGTGTACTTGTTAGTCTGAATCCTGGTGAAATGTGTGGGATCAGGTCACTGCTGTATAAAGTGAAATAATCAGCAGCAGTAAAGTTTGTGGTGTCCACCTGAATCCCTTCATCAGCAGTAAAATCAGGGATGTCAGGTTCAAAACTGTCGGGCACAATCCAGACACGCTGATCCTGGCGCCCACCCTGTCGATGACCAGGACTGCCATCCTCTACCTTGAGCACCACAACCTCTTCCTCTCCGTCCTCTTCCTCTTGCTCCCCTTCCTCTTCCAGCAGGCAGGCCCAGCAACAGCAGGCCCAGCAACAGCAGGCCCAGCACCAGCAGGTCCAGCAACAGGCCCATGCACCAGCAAAGTCCAGGCTGAACATCATCTCCATGCTGCATCAGCCTAGGCTGTAACACATTGAAAAGCAAGAGTTCAATTTTTCCACAGAAATATTGTCATGAAATAAAAAAAATATACCTTCAAAACACACACACACAAACACAAATACACACATACATATACACACACATGAACACACACCACACACACCACACACCTCGCACACACTACACACACACACACACACACACAATCATAAACAAGAGCCATGCCCCCTTTTGTAAGTCCAGCAAAACTGAAATAAACAGGACATAAAATCACTTCAAAATGCTGACCAAATTGTTTGTATCTACCTCTTGCTTTCACTAGTTTCAATTTATGAAAAATATTCACAAACACATACACACTATAAGCAAACAAACATACACACCAAACTGAAATTGGGTCATTAGCATGCCACGCCCCCTTTCATTTTCATCAAGCAAACACTGCAAAACATCCAAGAGTTATGCTTTTGGAACTAGTCACTTCACTGCAACATTGTTTTAGATCAGTATTAATTTATATCACAACTGTGTGCTTTCAGTTTTCTAGAGAAAAAGTATCATCAACACACACACACACACACACACACACCCACACACACATTTGCCCCTACTCCATCCTGCCCCTCACACGAACACACACAGGCCCTAGGGGAAGAGTGTTGGGCACACAACGATAAGAAACACTTGTAAACCACAAGCAAATCAAACACACGCAGCGTGAGTGAGAACGAGCAAGCGAGCAGCGAGCGACTGACACTGGCACATGAGCCCAACGCCTTGAAAGTCGGTCAAGCACACTGGTCATTGATGACTGGCTCGCTCGCTGACGCGGCCCCGGTTCAACGGTACAGATGTACAATACACACAACTTGGTTGGACCCTATTCATAATTATACTGAGAAGAAAAGCAACACCATTATGTTATAAAATTGAATGAATCTCTCAATTGCACTCACCTGCGTCTTGAATTATTGGATCTCCATGCTCTGAGTCTGACTCAGACGACGAGTCGTTCAACAAAGCTTCTTCCACTTCCAGATCAAACTCTGGGTCGTTAGCATCAACTTCACGAAGTTCGATGTCAGCTGGATCAAAATCTTCATCTCCACTTTCTTCATCTCGGTAAATTTCGTCAATAACCTCTACAACTGTAGAGCTTCGTTGTGAGGCAGCCATGACTTCGAAAAGTGAAAGTAACGACTTCATAGTACCTTGCTGCGGTCGATCGTCATAAATTATGTAAATGAACCAATTATCTTGAAACAATGGTACACCAACTCAAAGCAAAGAGTGGTCAAGGGAGTTTATGAGGGGATTTTTCGGGCAATGCTGGACGAAAACAGAAAGAGTGTTGAATCATGACGAACAGCGTTCGTCAACTACGCATTGCAGACGGCACTTTTCATGACGAACGCCGTAATCGTCAACAGCGCAGTGAAGAGGTTAAAGTAGGCTACTTGAATGTCCATGTCCAACTGTATGTTCCATCCCTGATGCGCAAATGTTTCAAATGCCAATAGTTTGGACACGTGGAGAGATCGCTGTTCTGGGGTGGAGGTTGTGGTGTTTTGCGGCAAGGCAACCCATGATGGGCCGTGTAAAGACCCGTTTCATTGTGCAAACTGCGGGTGGTGGTGACCACCCCTCCTCCTCATGCAACTGCCCAGTTTTGGATCCAGGCGTCCAACATCTAAAAATTAAAAAACAGAAAAAGAAAATCTTCTTTCTGAAGCATGTAAACAGGTCATTGGCAGTCAGACATCTCCAGTTTCTTCATATGCTTCTCGGCTATGAAGAAAGTTGTCTACCTGGTTTGTTTCTTGTTAAACCGATAGTTTCTTTTTTTCAAAAACACTGCAAGACAAAATGCCAAGCCCTGGTGGGAGGCAGGGTCCACCACCTCACAATCCAAAAGCGGATGCCCATGGTGGGGGCAACAAATCCACCACCCTCAGGCTGCCCAGCAGTCTACCTCCATTTGCTGCTGGGCCAGAATAAAACGCCAGCCCCTCCGACCTCAAACTTCGGTGTGAGCAGTGCCATGAGGGGCAAGGGAGTACAACCAAGTGTGGAAATGGTGGAGATGAAAAGGAAGAGACTTTCCACTGTCTTTCCAGAACCAAAATCGTCTTCATCTGTGGGCAAGTCTGCCAGCAGGTCAAGACCACAAACAATCCATCCATCTCAAAAAACAAACACATATGCTCCATTGGGATGCGGACAATGACTCGGAGATGAACTGATTTCTGACCTGTGTTCGTCCTCTGCGCCATGGACAGTAAAATAAGTCATTGGAGGGATATCTGTGGTTAAAATTCAAACTTTGAGGAGCTTGCATCTTCTGTGTCAAACTCTAAAACCTTATGTAGTAGCTCATTCAGTGAAACAAAAATTCAGAGTCAGAAGACCTTCACTCTTTCTGGCTTTAATATTCTTTCCAAACCTGCTCAACCATCCACATTGGGACTAACGGGAGGTATTGCCACTCTTAAAACACAAAACTTTGCTGTTTAGTCCTGTGGCTCTGACTACCCCCCTTCAGGCAGTAGCAGCAAGAGTCACTCACCCTAAAACTGTTACCAATTTGCTCACTATGTCTGTCACCTTCTGTCCCGGGTTTTGTTGCCGTCAGGACCTTGTCAGTCTGATTTGGAGCACCTTCTTCGACCTTTTTTGCTGTTGGACCTCACAACACTGCCCTCTTTGGGGTAGTGTGAATTCGTCCATCCAGAGGTCGCTTCTTGAAGATGTCACTTTCAGCTTTTGATTTGTGTTGTCTGAACGATGGAGCTCCAACTTACCTCCACTCTTCCTCAGGTTCACTTTCATGATTAGCTTTGTCAATATGTGACCCCTTGCTGGTCCTCTTCAGGGGTTTGCGACCTTGCCGTGGTTCGGAAGGCTTGCGGGGTCCAATGATCCCTTAGGATTTGCTGACAGGGGGCATCAGTACTCGACTAGATGGCTAGTTCTTGTTTATGCTTCTAGGCTGTGTATAACAAGTTGCTGGACTGGCCTAACGCACTGCGTGGTAGGAATTGATGCCCCTGGTAGGGTCTCCCATGTCAGAAAGGTTAAGAGTGAGGGCCCAGACAAATTTGTAACCAGCCTTTTTCCTTTTCTTATCTTCTGCCTTTCTTACTTGGCGTCTTTTCTGTTCCTCTTCTCCCCATCAAGTCTTCTTCCCACATTGCGTTACTTTTCTTGTGGGTCTTCTTGAGGCCCCACTGATGTGGTGGCCGTGCAGTGTGTTCCTGTGATGGGGGAGAATAGGATCCTGGAGGTTGAGACCGCTGATGTGACTGCAGTGCATCAAGTCAAACACACCTCTTTGGCCTGGACTTCCTCTAGCGGTGGTCAAAGTGGCCCACTTCAATCAAGCGGCTGGTCGCGTGTGCATGCCCTAGCTCAGGCTAGAAGGTGGCGGCTCGGGTCAAAGGCGGGTTTGGTAGGCTTCTTCCGTGGCAGGGAGGCTTTCAGGCCTGTGTATACTGCTTTTCGTAATCTGGTTCCCTGATGTATTGGATAATCCATATGCAATGGGGCATCCCCCTTGTGGGGACTTGATGGCGGGGTGGGAATCGAGAGAAGAAACGAGCATATAAAGTAAACTCACTATGGCTCCAAATCATAAAAGACACAGGCAAGATTCAAATGCGGACTGCAATTCAGATTCAGATCATGAGGTAAGAAATGTTTCAGCCTTCTGGCCCAGCTGGCTGATAGTTGAAGGAGTCGATGCGGAGAGACCTCTGTCAGGCTTGAGCTAAGGGAATCAATGGACTCAGTGGAAACTGAAAAATGTAAAGAAAACTCGGGGAATGGATCGCTTCTGGTGGAGTGCTTCTCCAAGCTTCACTCGGAAATGTTATTCAAATACACTTCTTTGGTTGATCGTCCAATCAAGGTATCTCCACACAGACACTCAATTCAAGTAAGGGTATGATCAGATGCAGAGACCTAAGAGGAGTATCGGAGGCAGAACTTGCATCGCAGGGAGTGACACATGTCTGTCGAGTTCTCGTGTGCAAGGGCCAAGACAGGATCCCAGGTGACACCCTCTTTTTGACCTTGTGCTCTACTTCTCTTCCTGAATCGATGAAGGTGGGCTGCTTGAGATTCCAGTGTCGCTGTACATCCCTTCCCCTCTGCGCTGGGTAAAGTGCCAGAGGTTTGGCCATGTGAGGGATCGGTGCACTGAAGAAGAGGTGTGTGGTAACCTGCTGCCAGCCAGTCCACAAGGGTGGTGGTGACATAGTCCACCACTCTGTGCCGACTGTGGAGGCAACCACCCATCATCATATAAGACCTGCCCCAAACTGGTTGAAGGAAAAAGAAATTCAAAGAATCAAGACTGAACAGAGAATCTTGTTTTTTGAGATGAAAAGGATTGCAATGAGGGAGTCAACCAACTGCTGGGCTCTTGTTTGCAGCTGCAGTAAGGAAGCCAACAACAGTCTGCACTGGCGTGCAGATGGTCGAATCCTCATTTGCCGAGGAGAGAGAGCCAGAAACCAAGTCTGTACCTCAGCCAGAACACTGTATGCAAACGAACCCCAGCAGTCCTCGCCTTCAGATACAACTCAGTCTTCAAAAGTTCACTCCCGCCCCTAGACCATCAGGAGGCAAAAGACCTTTAGGCCCTTAAAGGTGGCAGAAAGTGGAAGTTGTTGAGGTTCCAGGAGACAAGACCACCCCCTTAAAATCCTCCAAAGGGCACCCTACAGCTGTCAACAAGGGAGCTGGGAGGGAAGGGGCGGTTCTGGAGGAAAGGCAAAATCGGCCGTCTAAAGAGAAAGAGCCACATATTTTATCAGATTGAGTGAAAAAAAGCAGAGAGAAACCCAACAGATTTGCAGTTCTCTCAGATCTAGATGTCGACATGGAATGAAAAGAACGTGAAGATGAAGAGATACACAATTTTATTATGACCATATTACCTTTATAATGGGCACAAACCATTTTCCATTGGAATATCCAAGGTCTCCATTCCAGTTTTGAGGAGTTTCAACTTCTTTTGTCAAAATTTAAAGCCAGCTGTAGTAGCTCTTCAGGAAATGTAGTTTCACAAAGAAAAGTCCTTTTCTCTTTCAGGTTTTAATGTACTGTCTAAACCCAGCCCAACTTACAGCTCTTGGAGTTTCGGTGGGTCTCCTACTCATCCACAAATCTTTTTTGTTCAGCCCTGTCAACCTTAAATCTTCTCTTCAAGCTTTAGCTGCTTGAATCTCCCAACATAAAACAGTGACAGTTTGTTCCCTGTATATACCTCCATCATCATCTGTCAGTCGTCAAGAGCTGGTTAGCCTCATGGAAGAACTCCCACAACCTTTCTTGCTTCTAGGTGACCTGACACGCCATTCTCCTCTTTGAGGCAGTGCAGACTCCTCTCCCTGAGGTCGTCTTCTGGAGGATGTCTTCTCTGAGCTCGACCTGTGTTGTCTGAATCATGGCTCTCTCCAACATATCTACATTCATCAAATGGCACTCTTTCTTGCATCGATTATCAGCATGCAATTCTTCACTGGTCTTGGACTTCTATTGGAGTGTTTATGAACTTACACTTTAATTTCAGGCCTAATTTTTACTTTTACACTCAACAAGAGCCTTTCATTTGTCTTTTAAAATGTGTTTTCTTTCAGCTTTAGGGGGGCGTTGGTCCCCTCACTCAACAGGGGCACTGCTCCCTGTACCCAGTCAGGGTGTGGACAGCCCCTGGACCCCTGCCTTTCAGATTTTAGATATTTACTGGAAACACCTTTGCAATCAGGGTGTGTTCACTGAAGTTTCTCTCCTTCAAGACAGCCTTTATCATTTTTCTGGCTTTAAGGAGGCTCTGCGGTGAAGTCCATGCTTTTAGTGGCCTTCCGAGAGACATAGCCTTAAAACCAGATGGCTTGATGTCTCTTCGGTTCGTCCCTAAATTCTTAGCCAAAAATCAGTTGCCAGGTCCCTCCTTCTCCTACTATCTCCATTCATCCTCTGACTTCTATCCTTGCCCCAGACGATGAAGACGGCACTCTCTGTCCGATGAGTGTATAGAAAGCAGACGAAGTCTTCTCACTCGAAACAGCACTTCCTGTTTTCTCGTTTACAATCAAAGTTATAAAGCAGGCATCGGATGCTCGTCAATCACTCGATGGCTGAGAGAAGTAATCAAAACTGCGTACATGAGACCTGAGGAGATTTGGCTGTCTTTCACCAAGGCCCCATGAAATTAGAGCATCAGCCCTGTTGCGGGCAGTCGCCCACAATGCCAGCTTTCAAAGTGTCCTGCATGCCACATATTGGCGTTCCCGCGCGCACTTTCATCCAGTTGTACCTGCCTGACGTCTCCCATCTGCGCGATGATGGTTCCAAGGGTATGTGCCTCAGCTGTGGTGGCTAAGCATCTCATCTTCGCCACATACCCTGGCTCTTTCTCGCTCCTCTAGATGTTAACCAGGTGAGCCCTCCTTCTGACGGTAGAGGCTATTCTGGCATTAGTGAGCCACGTATAGTTTGTAATGTGAATTAAAAGGAGGGAATTTGGGGCTTTCTAAAATTAAGTTTTGAATGTTTCATTCCTAGGCGTTTCTTTCTGTGAACCAATTACTGCCTCTTGGTCCTAGAGATCTGTATAACAAGAGATTCCTGGATTTAGATTTAAAAAAAAAAAAAGAAGCGTAAATGAACTGACCAGGGCGTGCTGGTGCAACCGCCTCAGAATAGAGTAGGCACACACCGGCCCATGCTTAGGGGCTGTCTGGCATCCATTCCATTCATAAGCACTGCTTGCGCGAGCGACCCGTCATGACGGGTCCAATGCCGCGACCTCGCGCAAAGTTCAAAGCGCTTACCGCGAGAACCGCTTTTCCAGGGCTGGCAGGAATGACAGAGGAGTAATTTGTGCTGCCGACGGTTTTCTGAGGCTGCAGGAAGGAAGGATAGAATTTCTGCAAAACGCGAAAACAGGTTTGTAGGATAAAAGAGTTAATCTAACATACTTAGTACCGTGGTTTCATTTAGCAGACTACCCTCCTCCTTCCTCGCCGGACCTTCCTGGTTCCGCTTGAGGATTGCACAGGCAGTGAGCTATTCGTTTGCGACGAGAGGGAAAGCTTGCTGTGCGGTGAAGCGGTGTCTGGCATGAGTGTATGTGTATCGATCATGGGGGGAGCGAGGGGGGTGGGTGAAGAATGACAAGTACTACAGCCCCTAAATACCTCGATGAATCGCTGGTGTGGTCACATAACGACTTGTAGGATTGTGGAGCTAGAAAGGCAAAAAAATAAGGAGAAAAAGCAACGGCTGCGGAGTTGCTTTGGAGAAGGGCCCGCGGGCGTGGTGGGGTTCGGGTGGGGGTATGCAGATGAACGTAAGTGTTGAAGGAAAATTGTCCGTTTAAAAAAGAGCTCGGCAGTAATATATCAATGTGGATTTTTTAATACGATAAGGAACGACAGAAACTATACCAACGCACAGACTGCCTCAATTACCAAACGACAGTCGCAGTGATTATACAACTTGATTTTTGTGTACTGGTGTAAAATAGTCAGATAGTCCGTGGATCGGACGTCCTTACGGAAAATAATCAACACGAGAAGTGGACATGGTCAGAGAAAAATCAAAAGGCTATGTGATTTTTGAGTTCAGGAGGGTGTCACCTGAAATGATGGGACAATGCCCAAAAAATGCCGAAAACATAGGTATCAAGGACGGGGGGGTATCGATGAGCTGTACTGTCACTGTCAAACGCTGTGCAGAGAAGTCGTGAGTGAGGAAGAATGGCGTGGACTGGATTTTCACATATCAAGTAGACCTTACCCCGTTCGCCAACAAAGATTACATGTAACAGTGTGATGTTTGTCATTTGATTGCGGGGATCATGGGAAAGAGAAGGAAGATGGCAGGGGGAAAGTGCGGATAGGGAGACACATCTAATCCTCTCAAATAGCTAATTTGGGAGAAAGGGAAGAAAACTGCCACCTTCCTTTATTCAATCGTCTTGTGAAAAGGAGTTTATGAGGTACTCGTGAACCTTCTCAGAGGAAAGCCTAATATGGGAGGATTTAGGGGAAACCCTCAGCACTGTTTCTGGGTATCGGTGGAAAGAAGAGAGATATGGTGAATACCAGTTAAGTGCTATAGCGATTTGATTAGTTTCCACCTTGATTGAAGTATGAATAGGCACTGCCATTAAAGCCCTTTGACGGCAAAGTTTCTAAGCTTGCCTGGCGGCGAAATTCAAGTGACAAGATTAGTTTTGTCAAACTATAAGCTACTACGTGCTTTGGATGTATCACACCAACCTAAGTATTCTCGGATTGAGGCGGAGTGGAGGGTCGGGGACGAGTCCCCGGATGGATATAACAACTAGCCTGTTTGTGGCTTTGTGAAGTGTTTGAAACAAAGTAGAAGATGTATAGAATGACAGTGCTTCTCAGGCAGGGGGACACAGGTGTGGGTGGGTATTTTTTTAATCAGGTTAATATTGAAAAAAAGTCCAGAGGAGAAAAGAGCAGTTTTTTTTGAAAGGAATATTCATACCGATCAGGGGTCTTACTACGGTTTTCACAGGGGTACACATTTCCCACACTTGGTCATGCCAGTTGAATGTGTTCGTTACCAGGGCAGACTTATCAAGCGCCTTGCAATGAGGCCATGATTTGACTAAAAATTTTGAGAAAAATACTACAATAGGGGTTGCAGGTTTCGTACCGGTTCAAACAGTACAGGAGGAGCTTTATGGTAACAATCAATGTTGTAGGAAGGCACAATACTGAGATTGGACTCTGAGTAAGGCTCCGACTTGTCAGGCGTTAGTTCTGCCGATGTCAAGTGATGTATGAGACGGGCAAAGAGCTCCCTGGAGTCAATTCACGCATCCTTAACGTCCCATCAAACTGCTGTGGGCGTGGGGGGGAGTCCTCGCGTAACTGCCCGCCTGAGTGGCTGTGGGCCAACAAATACACAAATTATAGTTGCCCCGCGGTGGAGGCCTGTGTCTCGTTAATGGCCTTCGGACGCCCTCCTACACCGAAATTGTGGTCGTCTTGGCCCATGTGAGTCTCCGACAGATCCCCCATGGAGCATTAATTTGCAGATTGTGGTTGATCCAAGAATTTGTTGCCCTTTGCGCTCGTACTCTTTGTGTTATCACAGGTTTATTGACAGTGTGGTCATCTGAATAATTTGGATTATACAAAGAAGAGCAACACCGAGAATAGTGCCGTAGGTGGTTGTCACCAGTGGAAGGTAACAAGCAAAGCCGCGAAGGAGGCCTCAGTGCGCTACTCCAACCTCCGCTCCCGCTCTGGAGGAAACCATCTCCACCATTGTGTCAGGGTCCAAAGCTTGTCATAGCAGCCCAGAGTCTACGACATTTTTGAGATCTGCTCCACGGGGTCAAGCCAATGTGAAAAATAAGGATAAAGGTGTGTGGAGAACAAGGTGTAGGACAAAGGCGCGTGCTGGTTGTGATATCTTGTGTTCTTTTTTGTTTTTTGTAGCATAGAATTGTGTGGGTCACTATATCAGCAGAATGTTGGCCCTAGATCAAGGTCAAAGGGGGAGGGTGGGTTGGCGGGAGGATGGGAATCTCTTGTGATTGTAGGGAGATTGTAACAAAGGCACA
>JADBJO010000132.1:1022500-1080279 GCA_016801955.1 Conus betulinus | reverse complement strand
AAAAAAACAACTTAAGTTGGTGCCTAGAGCGGCGTGTGCTCAGTTTTTTCAATGTTCTAGGTAGGTTGGATGTCAAGTGAATCCATGGTAAACACACCAGGGACATAGAGAATAGTCACCAACTGTGCACGGAGAACCACAGATGTGAAGTCCAGATGTTGTCAGTTGATCAAGAGAATGAAATGAAATGAGGCTCTTTGAAGTTTTGAATCTAACTCTGATCTGATGTTGAGAAAGATAACGGTTTGAATGATTGTTTGATTCATTTTTGTGTGTATCGTATGTTTGTCACCAGTAAAAATCCAGGTCAGGCTCTTCTTCTCTTTCTTTCTTTTTTTTTTTTTTTTTTTTATTTAAATGAAAATTTCCCAGACTGTTAAAAGATACATTTTTTTTCCCCACAACCATCCTGGCAATTGTCTCAAAGATTTCCAAAACCTCTGTATGACTTTCCTAGTGCAAGGACATATTATCCTTAACTTTTTTTTCAGATGAAACATTGCAATCAGACACCAATGTGTTTGTGTGCGTGTGTGTGTGTGTGTGCGTGTGTGTATGTGTGTGCGTGTGTGTGTGTGTGTAAACTTTGAAATGTGCTGCAGCCATAATAGTGTAATACTGTCTCTCTGACCATCTCCTTGAATCTCTTGCAGACACACTCACAGGCACACTTTTCCACCTCTCTCTAGTTTATAATTTGTATTGAATTTGAAATACAAATTGAAATGAATATATGTGATTTTGATATGTTGACTGACCAGTGACATGGTTTTTGTTGCGTTAATTTTTGGCAAGAAACATACTTGGCCAAAATGATATAAAGTATTGTTAAGATATGTCTTGGTGGTAAAATTGCTTTATCAGCAGTAGTTAAATTTTTTGTTTATTTTGTTATTGTTGATAATTTAACCTTTATCAGACGTCAATTTTGACTACACAGTCTGAATATTATGGGTCCCCCAGTGCCTTTACATTTTAGCCTGGTGTTACTCAGTGTGTGTTTATTTGTTTTTTAACCATTCCCACACATAGGTTGCTCTTCCTGGTGGACCACTGTTTGTCAAAACCATTTCAAGAATTTATACTGTAATGGTTGGGGCCATATCAGGGCTGTCACCGCGCGTTAAAATCAACTCACAAGTCATTCATCCACACAATTCTTTAAAAGACATCGTCTAAAATCTCATCCAAAACTTTGTTAAAAATCTTTCCACTGTAAAATCTCAGATCCGATGAAAAATGTTAACCTCTTTCAAGAACTCAAAGATCGCGTCAGGCGGAACATCTCTGAACAAGGTTTTCATGGAATCTGCTGTAAAATGTTTGTGTCTCACATCTTGCAAATCCCAACACTCTAAAAGAATATGTTTCATTGTGAGTGGCACATGACACGGAATGCACCAAGGAGCTTCTTCACTCTTTAAAAGATAGGAATGGGTAAAATATGAATGGCCGGTGTGCAGCCGGCTCATACCGTGTTGATGTGCATCATCACTGCCTTAGTAATATTTGGGTGAGCTAGGTTACTGCAATTCTGTTTTAAAGGTCTTTTGGTAAAACAAATTAACCATCTGCAAAGAATTTGAGGTGCCAGAGAAGATAGCAGTTCTCGCTTTCGGCCATTTTGGTAGTCAGTTCTGCCGTGCATGTCTGCCTCATTCAGCACGTCATTTCTTCCCATACACTTTGTTTTCCAACAGGAAGCCCGTAAGATTGACAGTTTGCCAAGTGAAGACTGTTGGAACGGGAGAATGTAGATTGAGTTTCTCTGCATCATATGACTGGAACCAGCTACACTCTCTCTTAGTCTCTAGTCTGTGCAACGTCTCATCGTCACCCAAACTGAGAAATACTCTTTCTAGTCAGTGCAATGTCTCATCATTGCCCAACTTTGGAAATAATCTGAAGACATGCTTTTCGACTAGCATTCTCCTGATCTGTGTGTTACATGATGTGTGTGGTCATGGGAAGGTCGGGGAAAGGGCTGAGGAGCAAGGAAGCGGTTTTGAATGCGTGGTTTATTTTGGGAGAGGTGGGTAGACAGGGCACTGAGTTGCTAATGCAAGACATTGCACTCTTGTATTAATCATTATTGTTATAATATTTTGTAAGTAAGTGTGTAGGCTCCTTCCTTGGTGAGCTCATAGCACTTAATATGAACATTTGACACACCATATAGGATCAAATCAGCAACAGTGTTTCTACTCCTGAGGGTACATGTGCATAATATATAAAACAAATAGTGGGTTAAAGTTGTATTTAGAAGAAAACAAATGCTGTTCATTTTAACAAGTGGCTCAAGACAGAGAAAATGCCCTGTTCAACAGGTCACAACAGTCCTGTGTAACTGTAAGTCATCAGTGAAATTGGGGGGGGGGGGGGGGGGTCTTTGAATCAACATGAGTCTTTGTGACAATAGTTGGTAAAAGTTTGAACTCATAAAATCTTCAACAAATTTGCTAGCTAGCTAGGCACCAGATCATCTATAATCATTTATCTATGGAAATCTCTGATAATATATGAAGTAATACATGCGCCCCTGTGTATTAGGGTCTCTTCCAACATCATGCTTTCTGATAGTTTTATGTAGGCTGTTCGCTCTTTCTGTCATTGTCACTCTCGAACAGCTTTGTGTATGTGTGTGTAATATGGCAACTAGGTGGTGAGTTTGTACACACTCTGCAAAACTGATACCACCTGTCCATTCTGTAGTATTGGCCATTAAAGCTCTTTTTATCAGTTTTGTTGCATTGAACTGGAAGAGCTTTGATTGATGACTGCGGCAAAAAAAAAAAATTGAGCGGATTATCTGCCACTATCAGCTTCGTTATGCTTTACCGGCATTACGGATGTTGATTGTTAAGCATTCATGTTATCAATTGAACCCCATCAATAATGTACATAATTTATTATGTAGATATTGTCTTTCTTTGTTTCTTTTTCAGGATTGAAGCTTTTTGCCTTTTTTCCACTCTTCTTCAGCGTTCCAGTATCTGGTAGCTTGTGAACACGTTTTACCCTGTTGGGATACTCACACTATACTCAAGAGTACAGTCAGTTCGCTCCGACTTTGTTGAGTGCAGAAATTTGTGGGAAGATGGTGTGGAAAAAGATGATAAAAGATATGGTTGACCGAAAGGACAGTAGACGACGAGTACAGCAAAGGAGGAGACAAAGTTGCTGAGAATGAAAGGAAAAAGGGGACGTTACTAGCACAGAATGTCCAGAAGGTGGGGGAACTGTTTGTACAAAAAATCCCCGGTATCCCCATGGGGGACTTTTTTCAGTGTAAAGGCTCTTTGTGACTGTTGGGTTCCTGTAATGAAACCCATGTATGATGTTCTGATGCACTTTCACTGATAGATTGTTGTTTCCCTGTGTGGCCCATTCCCACTTTTGTCTGTTTTAGCAGATCCGTCCAACCCCCCAAGAACTTTTGTACCATCTGTCACAGGTGGCAGAAAAGAAAAATAAGATTTGTGCAGATTGCACACAGGTTACTCTTTTTGTTTTTACACATACTCATACAAAATGTGAGGACATCCATGGCACATATCAATTATCATGTGATGGTCTACTCACTATGAAATAGTTCTTGCAGAGCATTGGAATTTGTGTGATATTCAAGTACTTCACACAGCAGACTCTTATGAAGATCTTGTTCAGAGATTTTCACCAGATGTGGTTTTTTTTTTTTTTATTAGTTTCAAAAAAGAACTCCTTTTTATTTATTGTAAGATTTTTTTGATAAATAGATATTTTCAGCATGATTGAAATAGCCATGTGTGTATATGTGAGTCTGTGTTTGTGTGTGTATATGGTTGTTGTCACTTAAACACATGGAATACAGTTTGATATGGTGACAGCTGTTATGGCCCCTGCAGTTGGCTTTTTTTTTTTTTTTCTTTTTTTTTGAAAGGAAAACTCCTTTTTTATTATTGTAAGATTTTGTGATAAATGGATATTTTCAGCATGATTGAAATAGCCATGTGTGAGTCTCTGTGTGTGTAAGTGTGTGTATATATATGGTGGTTGTTGTCACTTAGACGCATGGAATATATTTTGACATGGTGACAGCTGTATGGGCCCTGCAGTTGGCTTTTTTTTTTTTTTTAAAGGAAAGTTGAAATGTTACAGTATATGATTATGCCAGCCATTATTGAAATCTGGCAGTTGGGTAGTGGAACTATAAAAAACACTGTCCAGAGAGAATACTAGCTGTCCATGCTAAAGTATATAAGCCGTGTGGCTTTTTGTTGTTATCTGGCAAAAGTGAACATTGTAGACTGTCTGGAGTGGATGTTGTTAGCACTCTGAAAGACTTCAGTATCAGTTTTACCGTCTGGCTCTTTACCTTTTTTCTTTTCGGGGGGGGGGGGGGGGGGATTGACGTGTTTTTCGTTCATGATTGTGAAAGGTTCACGATTGAAAATAGATTAACCCATAGGGCTCTGTAAGTATTGATTGTATCCTCCCCGTCCCCTCCCCACCCCCTGGGAAACTGTGTGCTTGTACTTTCCTGTTTATGTCACATGCTTTAATCCTGCTTCTCCCTCCCCCTTTCTTTCTCATCATGGTCATCCTCAGTTGTTTTGTGTGTGTGTGTTTGGGTTTTTGGTTTGTTTTTTTGTTTTGTTTTTTTTGGGTTGGAGGGAGGGTTTGCCTTTATGGTCTATTCTTGTCTTCGTTCTAAAAGGTCTTTGCACTTTTTTCTCTTGTAGAATTTATTTATAACACACCATTTCTTTTGTGGTAATCCGGTGATTTGGTGTGAGAGACTGTACAAATGGTCAGAGTGGATATGTGCTGCACGTTTCGTGGGGTCATCTCAGTATTTGCCCATATTTATTGCAGTTATGCTTTTTTTTTTTTTTTTTTTTTTTTATTTATTGGTTGCATTTGAATGCTTAATTTTTTTTTCTCATCAGCTTTTTTTTTTCAACTGAGGGTTTGAAAAATGAAGGGAAATGCATATGCCCTTGGTTTTGTCTGCCTCAAGGATGGCAGTAGGTGTGGTATTATGTTATGAATCTATGAATCTTAATATGGAACTTGTAATATTTGTTTCATTGTCGTTACTTTTTTTTTTAACTGGGCAGATCTGTTTTTCCTAAATGGTGTCAGACCCCCAAGAAAAAGGCCCAGTGTTATCAGCTGGGCTATAATAGTCAAACAAAACTGAAACACTAAAGAGATGTCCTGTCATACCAAACATCCCAGGGTTACTTGTAAGTGCTTCTGTTGCAGAGTTTGGTGTGGTGTGTGTGAGACAGAATTCAACATGAAATCGCTACACTGTGGTGAATGAATACTAAATTCTATTGTATTTTCTTTTGCTGTGTGACTTTGTCAGTTTAGAGTAGCACAATAGGCTTGGGACTTTCCTTTTTAGGGATGTCTCCATGTTTGTTCTGTGTACCTCTCATCTGCAACTATATAAAACGTGAACTGGCATCATAAGTTACTTTCCTTGGTTTATTGATTATATGTTTAGCGTTGTATGCTGTATCATGTCAAACTCTTTAAGCTGAAGCAGTCGATGAGTTCTGTTTGGCCCAAACTTTTTGGCCAAGCAGTGGAAGGCACAGATTTGATCAATCAGCTGTCACAGTATGCAGGAGTCCAACATGGCACAGCACATTAAGCCACCCTGGTGGTATGAGCAGAACACACCATCTGTCTCCTTTCCACCCCTTCGTCCCCTACCCCAGCCCCCATCTCCCTTCCCCCTTCCCCATTCTCCCTGTCTGCTATTTTCGCTTCTGTTGGGTATGGGCATTAAACGAGAATGTAACTCACTCACTCTCTGTCTCTCTCTCTCTCTCTCTCTCTCTCTGTGGTTGTACTTGCCCACTTGCTCTATTTCATGCTCATTTGTTCAGGGTTTGATTTACAGATTTGAACAAACATTGCTGTAACTGAAGATTTTTGTTTGTTTTATTGTTAGCCTGAAGATATCAATTGTATGAAAATATATTTTTATCTAGGCTGCAAATGACACTTGCAAACCAACCCTTTTTAGATATAAGCATCCTGACCCACATAACACACATTATGAGACTCATTCACACAGACAGCAAAGTGCACATAAATTGTGGGTGAGAGGGAAATAAAGATGAATTTCGCCTGGAAAAAAAAGTTATGCCTCCCTGCCAGATTGTTAAGTGTACAAATGATTCATCTTGATAGTTTCAGTGGTGTGTTTTTCTTGGGAGCTTTGATCATGTTTTTGTTGGTGCTTGATAAAAATTTGTTGGTGCTACAAGGTTTCAAGAAACTCATGCTTGGCATGAATGATAAGTGACATTACTTGCTGTGTATTTTGGTTTCTGCCCTTTTCATCATCAGCTCAAAGGAGTTTCTCTTGCATTTCTGGAAAATATGATCGTGATGTTAGCTTCTCAGGATGAGAGACTTGCCTCTCAGGGTGAAAGTCTCGAATTGTAGAAGAGTTTTACTTGAAAAGTTGACTCTGGCATTATCTCAAGAATTTAAGCAAATCTCTTATTAGATATGGTACCATCAACTTTGCACTCCCAGCTTCAAAGTAAGCTGACTGCAGGCAAAAATTGAAACAAAGTAGAGAAGAGAAAAGTGACTGTGCCGCCAAACAAAAGAAACAACTGTTAGTCGTGCAATCTGTTCGTTTCTTTCATTTGGCAGTATTGTAATGTTTCTTTTAAGTATGCATGCTTAATTGGTTAATGCATGTCAGTGTATATTTTATCTCTTTTCACAAATATTTAACATGCATACAACACATGCATGCACACCCAAGCTCACACGCACACAACACGCATATGTATACATGCTCAAACATTTTTTTTTTCACATTGTCAGCTTAAATGAAACACTTGACCAAGTCTTGCTGAGTGCAATGAATGTATTTCTGAGTGTGCTTTTTTATTTCCTCTCCTATTTCTCCCCAACTTTCCCTCAATGCTTACTAGAGCTGAGTGTTTATACTTTCTGCATTTGATTTGTTGGACTGATGGCATTGTGTGCTTTGGTTTATCTGATAACGCAATTTTTTTAATTTATTGGTTATACTTGTGTGGTTTATGACATGTTCACTATGAGAGCAAATCTGGTTCAGAGCTTTAATGTAATCATGATTGTATGTAAATAGGAGTGTGTGTGTGTGTGTGTATGTGTGTGTGTGTGTGTGTGTGTGTGTTCAAATGCTGATAGTGTGAGCTAAATTTATTATGACTGTGGCTTATTGTTGTGGCGCAGATTTGAAAACTTTCCTACTAAATACAAGTTCCAAATTGCCCACACATATAGCAGTAACAGAAAAAAACAGGAACAAAAAATAATAATCTACCATAACACACACATCTCTCTCTCTCTCTCTCTGTTCCATGGCCAGAATTCTGAGGTTACCATTGGCAAGGTAGTCCCACCATTCAGGTTGCTACATTTCATCTGTAGGGATGATCAGTGTACATCAATACATGTGTTTTAATTTTGTGTCATCCATTTCACTAGCACACAGTAGCCTTGTTTTCTCCAAATTGTAGAAAGGAAACTGCCGAGTATGCCGGCTTATTTACGATTTCCTTTCATACCAATCGATCCAAGTTACCATATAACATATACCATATAAGTATTTGTTGTTGTTCATCCCTGTGCTTGTTTGACTATATTCAAGATCAAAAAGGCTGTGCCGGTCTTGAAGAAATGTTAACTTGCATTCGTTCATTTCTTCAGTTGTTGTTGCTGTGTACTGTGTCAGGCGCTGAGTATCAAGGCTGGCTTGGAACATCCTTTTTGAGGGGAATGCTTGTTTGTTCTGTGTGCTCTGTGTGGGCTTTTCTGTGATTCTGACGTGGAGGGCTATGTACCGCTGATTGCACACAGTTGGTTCCCGGTTCTTAGGATGCAACAGATGGCAGTCCATTGCTGACCTCCCCAGAATCTCAACTGTTCCTTCCGTTTACCCTGTCTTCCACACATCCACACATACTGTTGTGCCTTTATCAAACAGATTGGAAGTCACTCCCTATCAAACTAATAGTTGATGTTGGTCTCAGGATCTGGCTTATATCAAACACTATGCATGTTACAGACTGATGGTCATCTGAAATTTTAAGGAAAAAAAAAAAAAAACGATTGGCGAACAATTTGTAGTGGGAGAAAAGTGCAGGCTAACAATTCCTCATCGTTACCTTAATGACTTGTCAAAATTATTTTTTAATGCCAAAATAAAAAAAAGAAACAAAAAGGGGGGTAGGGGGGGGGGGGGTGGAACAGGTGAAAGAAACAAAATGCGAATGAAAAATCAGGTAAATATACTGTAAATATAAAATCTTCACTAGCAGCCTATGAGATGCTTGAAGACAGAACTATCTTTATATCATCTGATCAAGGTCTTTCGTCTGCTGGGTCGGACTTGTCTGGGAGGCACTGCTGATTGTGTCTGTGCTATCTTGGCATATCAGATAGAGACACAGTTAATAATTCTGCAGTATCAAGGGTTAAAAAAAAGATGATTGATCTGTTCCTATTTAGCGCCGAACAGTGCTGTCAACCCAATGACAAATGTATGCCTTGAGGCTGGATATCCAATTAGCTCTGTAAACCAGCCTTGGAAAAGCTGCAGACAAACAAAACATGCCTGAAGCATATCAATTACAGTACCCCCGTGGCTGGCTAATGGCAATACCAATCATGGAAAATATTGAAAGGGCTTCCACATTGCCTACTGCCTGAAGACAGGCTATTAATAGCACAGAGATCATTGCAGTTGTAAAATGGATAATTCATGCCTCATTACTCTTGCTGTTTTTTCTTTCATTAGTCTATGTTGATTTGCTTTTATCAGCAAAGGTGGTAACCCAAACAAAAATTAATTTTCAGGGACATTTTCTTAAGAATATGTTCCTGAAAATTAATTTTTGATTGAGTTATGAACACACACACACACACACACACACTGTGTGTGCGAGTGTGTGTGTGTGTGTGTGTGTGTGTGTGTGTGTGTGTGTGTGTGTGTGTGTGTGTGTGTGTATAAACCATAATGTAAAATTACGATATATCAGATTTCTTATGCTTCTAAAACTTTTGTGTCTTTTTAGAATAGCAAGTTCTGTTTCAGTTTCCAAACTGCAAGACATACAGTACATGCCTAGAACTGATAATGAATTTGATTGTACAAACATAGAATTCAATAATACAATTGCAAAGTAAGCACTGACTCTTGTTGAACAGTTGTCACTAACATCAAACAATCTATACATCAATTGATCATATCTGGCAAGAAGTATGAGCGCACACAAAATTCCTATCAACCAGCTGCCGTGGCGAAGTGGTTAGCGTCGCGGACTCCTGGCTGGGAGGTCGTGGGTTCGAATCCCATCAGAAGTCATGTGGGTTTTTCTGCCCCGACCAGCTCCCACCCTTTCTTTCTCTGACAAAGTCTTTACTATTAAATATGTGCACCTGTACATACCAAACACCTAATCCTGCTAAACACCTAATCCTATGCTAAATAACTGATTCCCCTGCCCTCTTCCCTTCCAAACTCCATAATGTTCCGGGTGTGTCAGAGATGGTGAAAAAAAGACATTTCATAAAATAACAAACAAAGTCATTTGGTTGCAAGATGTCCTGATCCTCAAGGATATAAACACAGTCACAGCACTCACCATACACATCCTCAAGCACACAATCTCAACACCCAAGACAGTTCACGTTTAGTGTCTTTTTTTTTTTTCTTTATTACATACAATATGTACATGACGTCAATAAAGAGGGCTATCAAGCATCTAAAGTGCTATTCGGTGGCAGAGAGATATATAATAGCTCTAATAAAACATGCATGTATAGGTGGTCTATAAACAATGACAACTTGAGAAGAAACAAGAAGTTCATTTACACAAGCCATTGCCATGAAAGACTCAAGTACAAAGACCACGACAAACCAAAGTGAACACACGATATGTAGTAAGCGTATATATATATATGCTTCTTCCTTGCAATGTACACAGCAGCTTTATGTAATGGTTTGGTATTTATGTGAGACAGTCACCTTTGTTTTTTCCTTGGTATTTCTGTGTGTTAAGGTATACTGAGAGCTGAACATCTTCAATATCACATTTTGACCTATCAAAATACATTGTTTCATTTCTGTATTGTTTTATTGACCTTTATATATATATATACTTTTTTTCTGTTTGTTTTTCTATGGTTATCATAACAGAAAATGCTGTGGAAATGGGACTCTGAACTTGATTAGACCAAGAACGCCAGTCTTCAAAAACAGTTACAATTTGATTCTTCACAGTTCTCTATTCGTACAGCACCTGTCTTACCTTTAATATGATTATGAAAGCCTTCACATTTTCTACTCAAGTTTAAAAAAAAAAAAAAAAAAAAAAACAGCACCTGTCTTACCTTTAATATGATTATGAAAGCCTTCACATGTTCTACTCAGGTTTAAAAAAAAAAAAAAAAGCACCTGTCTTACCTTTAATATGATTATAAAAGCCTTCACATTTTCTACTCACACGTTAAAAAAAAAAAAAAAAAAAAAAAAAAAAACAGCACCTGTCTTACCTTTAATATGATTATAAAAGCCTTCACATTTTCTACTCACAGGTAAAAATATATTTTAGAATAGTGACGTCACTGAAGCCGTCTGCCTCGTCAGATAGGCTCCCTCTCAAGAGCTCGTCTGAAGAAAGCAGAATTTATTAACATGTATAACAAAATCATATGTATGTTTTTTTTTCCCTTAGTCTTTAAAACTTCTTTAAAATCATCCTACAGCACAAGTTTGCTGAAGGAAACTCATCTAATGATCAACTGATGACCAAACGACATTCTACTATAAGGACTAAGTAAGCACTGTCTACATCCCCGCCACCAGCCCACCCCCCACATTCACCATCTTCTAAGGATCTTGGCGACGAAACATGGGCTACACATATCACCCATATTTCCAAGAATGCTAGATCAACATTGAAAATCCTCCTGAGAAAACTGTGAAAAGTGCTCTAAAACCAGGTTCACAAAAGACAAACTGTTCAGGGGAACCCTGTAAGAGAAAGGATGTGAACTGACTGGGGCGCGTACACCACTCATCAACAAACTCCAATCTAGAGGCCAAGCTGCCAGGATGCTGGAGCGATGTAAAACCTCCCACTTCCACACTGAACACAGGAAAAGGCAGCGCCTGACCATCATGTACAAGAGTGCACAAGCCATGGCCCCTGGACCCATCGTCTAACTCTTGCAAACAACGCCCACTTAAAGAGTTCACCCTACAACATTCATGGTCTACCAGACAACCACTGTCGCTGAAGGCCACGCCATCAACAAAACCTGTGCAGAGCTAAACACTGGCAGACAGAAGAGCAGAGCAATACACACCCTCCTTCCTCAGAACAGTTGCTGACTGAACAAGGAGATGAGAAAGTTGTCTTGACTGCCTCTGTTGGTCGGTCCATTTACATTGATCAGCACTAGCTAGACCTGCAGCCACACAGTCAAAAAAGAAAGGTATTCTTCGTTCTTTTTTTTTCCACCTCCTTTTTAAGGATAGGGCCTTTACTGAAGCAGGGGTAATGATGGGCAGGGGGGTATACCGTTTGGAGGTCAAGTTCATCAGAGGGTGCTGCTCGGGACTAATCTGTGTGTGTGTGTGTGTGTGTGTGTGTGTAGCAGCTATAAATATATATGTATAAAGTAGGGAGTGATGGTGTAAGAGGAAGAGATACTACTGAGTGTTACTCAAGATTCTGTTTTGTTTTGTTTTTTCCCTTGAACTATAAATGACAAAATGAAGAACTGTCACCAAGTGCTCAAGAAGACAGTTTTTTGCTTTGTTCTGTTTTGTTTTCTTTTTTTTTTTTCCCGGGATTCACAATAGAAATCAATAAAAAAAAAAAAAAAAAAGACATGTAATCAAGTCCCTAGACCTTTGAATATGCAAATCAAAATATATTCAAGATTGAAGCTTATACACACATCTTGTAATAACATAATCTGTCAGAAACGGAGTAAACTACCCATCATAAAAAACACCATTAATTAGAGTGCTTCTAAGAGACTGCTGGATTGTAACGTGGCTGATTATACAAAGAATAAAATCAGGTCATCTACGGTAGTCAGTGAAAAATCACAACACCAATTACATGATGACAAAGGCAAAAACAAAAAAACTGACATTTAAACATCTACCTAGTGTTCAATCTTAATTCCACATCGCATCATTATCAATGACTGCTCAGCTATTCAAATGTTCAAATACATCAATATATACTCAATCCTTTAGCATATGTATGATACAGGGGCAGTGCCAGAAGAATGTTTAACAAACAATGATGGCAGGTAATATATATGCTGGAGGTTTTGTCAGCGAGCTGAAACTAAATAAAGAAGAAAAAAAAAATTATTCAACAGTATTCTCCACCTAGTTTTCTTTGGTTGCTTGTTTGTTTGAACAGCTTGTCTATTTTTTCTGTATGCCCCTTTCCTCACCCCACTTCAGGTTATCCTTTAACCAATTTCCTATTTCCAAATTTGACATCTTCTAACTCAATGGCACTGCAGCTTGGGCACATTGTTACACACTGTGACTTGACAAAAACTAAACAAAAGTAGAAAGTAGCATTTTTCTTCATGCACACACAAGCTTTACTCCAGGAGAAACTGCACAACCAGTCACCTCTATGCAGTTCTTCCTCCCTTTAAACCCAGTGTGGTTTTCTCTGTGATAGTTTTTCTTTCGAAACAAACAGCAAAAGATCACCAAAGTTAACGTATTTCCATCATTCATAGCCCCCATCCCAACCCCACCACACACATCGGTTTTCAAATTCAACATCTTTCCTTTCTTTTTTTTTTTCAAAAACCGATGTCCTTTACTCTGTTGTTTCAATTTAATTTCCAAAGTTGATAGCCTTTTTCCCCCCTTTGTTTTTCAAAGCACGTTACATGCGTATGACATCTGATGTCCTTTACTTTGTCATTTCCACATAATTTTCAAAGTTGATACGCTTTTTCTCAGTTGTTTTCAAACTAGATGTTACAGGGATATCATTCTGATTTTCAAACTTGAAAATGCCCAACAGTGATTTCTCCTGTGTTTCAAACATGATGTCCTAAAGTCGTTCTCCCTCATCTCTAAGCTGCTTGTGAGCACAAAACCATTTAAAAAGCACAATAGACACATATATATGTTCACAATCAAACTGAGAGAGACTTGACTCATGTTGCAGAACATGATACAAAATGAAAGAACTGTATGGCAGTCACAATCATTCACTCACAACAATTCACCTTCATAGCTCCTCCCTGCACAACCTATACAAATTGCACAATATCATGGATTGTGAGAAAAACAAGTGGACTTGTAAACAGCTTCGCAGCTACGTTTTAGTTCATCAAAGTTATCAATCGATATAAAAATGGAAAGATTGATTTCATTCAAAAAACAATAAGAGTGTGAATATGTGGGTGGTCCCATGTGCATGTGTATACACATTCGAGTTTGTGTATGTGCAATTAATGTTCAAGTCATTCTTACAGACGTCCGTAATATCTGTATACACACATGTATACATATTGTTTTGTGATGATGAACATGTATATTTACAACTTGCAAAACATGAAAGTATCTGTGAAGGTCATTTTCACAACTTCAATTATTTTCATGTTTCTTTTTGCGAACTGAAATGCAACAAACTTTCTTTTCTTCAGCAATATTATCATATTACTGTAGATCCAAAAACATGTTCCGTCAATTTCTACTGTGCATTACCACTTCTGCTATTCAACATGAAACTGATAACCATCATTTAAAAGTCACACTCAGCACCTACTAAAAATGGCATGGTCACAAATTCTTACACAAAACCTGGAATAGAAAAATAGTAGTTCTCAACAAACTTTCAGGAAATTTTGCACAGGAGTTAACGACAGTCTGTTTATACAATCTGACATTTCCTATACATTTCAGATGACTTTATATAAATTCCACCTAACATATGCGTATGTAACTATCAAGTGCTCGTGCAATTCTATCTGAATCTCTATTTCAAGTGCGTGTATTTTGTAACAAAAAGGCTTCCCCAACTTTATTATTCTTAATCTTCAAAAACGCTTAAGTCTCAAAGATTTCATTTTTTCCAATGCTTTCAATTTACACCTTAATTCAGTTAAAAACTTTTTTTCCCCACAATTTCAATAACTGACTCTTAAATTCATACCACTTTCTGGGTTTGGATATGACAAACCTAATAATCATTACTGTCTGCAAGGAGCCTAGCCAATGATATTCCATACACAGAGAAAGTTGAGAAAAACTGAGCATATTGAACATGTGACTTGTCAGCAACGCAGAGTCCATTCTGGTAAGTGACCACAGGGAGGCCTAATACTGAGTTCCCTGAATACTGCAAGCATTAGGAAAGCAAAATGACCAGTCTGGATGCTGCTATAAAAGGAAGGAGGGGGACGGGGGGAAGAGGGAATGAGCAATGTCTAGGCAATGCTGCAGACAAGCAAAGTTGTGATCGACCCAAACAAAGCTTGTGAGGTACAAATAGCCAAGCATCGTCTGTTTTCACTTTTTCCTGAACAGATGTGATTTGTACTCATAGCCAAGCATCGTCTGTTTTCACTTTTCCTGAACAGATGCAATTTGTACTCATAGCCAAGCATCGTCTGTTTTCACTTTTTCCTGAACAGATGCGATTTGTACTCATAGCCAAACATCGTCTGTTTTCCTATGAGTACAAATCGCATCTGTTCAGGAAAAAAGTGAAAAACAGACGATGCTTGGCTATGAGTACAAAGTGCATCTGTTCAGGAAAAAGTGAAAACAGACGATGCTTGGCTATGAGTACAAATCACATCTGTTTTCAGGAAAAGTGAAAACAGACGATGCTTGGCTATTTGTACCTCACAAGCTTTTGGGTCGATCACAACTTGCTTGTCTGCAGCATTGCCTAGACATTGCTCATTCCCTCTTCCCCCCGTCCCCCTCCTTCCTTTTATAGCAGCATCCAGACTGGTCATTTTGCTTTCCTAATGCTTGCAGTATTCAGGGAACTCAGTATTAGGCCTCCCTGTGGTCACTTACCAGAATGGACTCTGCGTTGCTGACAAGTCACATGTTCAATATGCTCAGTTTCTCAACTTTCTCTGTGTATGGAATATCATTGGCTAGGCTCCTTGCAGACAGTAATGATTATTAGGTTTGTCATATCCAAACCCAGAAAAGTGGTATGAATTTAAGAGTCAGTTATTGAAATTGTGGGGAAAAAAAGTTTTTAACTGAATTAAGGTGTAAATTGAAAAGCATTGGAAAAAATGAAATCTTTGAGACTTACGCGTTTTTGAAGATTAAGAATAATAAAGTTGGGGAAGCCTTTTTGTTACAAAATACACGCACTTGAAAATAGAGATTCAGATAGAATTGCACGAGCACTTGATAGTTACATACGCATATGTTAGGTGGAATTTATATAAAGTCATCTGAAATGTATAGGAAATGTCAGATTGTATAAACAGACTGTCGTTAACTCCTGTGCAAAATTTCCTGAAAGTTTGTTGAGAACTAACTATTTTTCTATTCCAGGTTTTTGTGTAAGAATTTGTGACCATGCCATTTTAGTAGGTGCTGAGTGTGACTTTTAAATGATGGGTTATCAGTTTCATGTTGAATAGCAGAAGTGGTAATGCACAGTAGAAATTGACGGAACATGTTTGTAGGATCTACAGTAATATGATAATATTGCTGAAGAAAAAGAAAGTTTGTTGCATTTCAGTTCGCAAAAAGAAACATGAAAATAATTGAAGTTGTGGAAAAATGACCTTCACAGATACTTTCATGTTTGCAAGTTGTAAATATATATGTTCATCATCACAAAACAATATGTATACATGTGTGTATACAGATATTACGGACGTCTGTAAGAATGACTTGAACATTAATTGCACATACACAAACTCGAATGTGTATACACATGCACATGGGACACCCACATATTCACACTCTTATTGTTATTTGAATGAAATCAATCTTTCCATTTTTATATCGATTGATAACTTTGATGAACTAAAACGTAGCTGCGAAGCTGTTTACAAGTCCACTTGTTTTCTCACAATCCATGATATTGTGCAATTTGTATAGGTTGTGCAGGGAGGAGCTATGAGGTGAATTGTTGTGAGTGAATGATTGTGACTGCCATACAGTTCTTTCATTTGTATCATGTTCTGCAACATGAGTCAAGTCTCTCTCAGTTTGATTGTGAACATTATATATGTCTATTGTGCTTTTAAATGGTTTGTGCTCACAAGCAGCTTAGAGATGAGGGAGAACGACTTTAGGACATCATGTTTGAAACAGGAGAAATCACTGTTGGGCATTTTCAAGTTGAAAATCAGAATGAATATCCCTGTAACATCTAGTTTGAAAACAACAACTGAGAAAAAAGCGTATCAACTTTGAAAATTTATGTGGAAATGACAAAGTAAAGGACATCAGATGTCATACGCATGTAACGTGCTTTGAAAAACAAAGGGGGGAAAAAGGCTATCAACTTTGGAAATTAAATTGAAACAACAGAGTAAAGGACATCGGTTTTGAAAAAAAAAAAGAAAGGAAAGATGTTGAATTTGAAAACCGATGGTGGTGGTGGGGTTGGGATGGGGGCTATGATGATGGAAATACGTTAACTTTGGTGATCTTTTGCTGTTTGTTTCGAAAGAAAAACTATCACAGAGAAAACCACACTGGGGTTTAAAGGGAGGAAGAACTGCATAGAGGTGACTGGTTGTGCAGTTTCTCCTGGAGTAAAGCTTGTGTGTGCATGAAGAAAAATGACTTTTCTACTTTTGTTTAGTTTTGTCAAGTCACAGTGTGTAAACAATGTGCCCAAGCTGCAGTGCCATTGAGTTAGAAGATGTCAAATTGGGAAATAGGAAATTGGTTAAAGGATAAACCTGAAGTGGGGTGAGGAAAGGGGCATACAGAAAAAATAGACAAGCTGTTCAAACAAACAAGCAACCAAAGAAAACTAGGTGGAGAATACTGTTGAATATTTTTTTTTTCTTTATTTAGTTTTCAGCTCGCTGACAAAACCTCCAGCATATATATTAACCAGCCATCATTGTTTGTAAAACATTCTTCTGGCACTGCCCCTGTATCATACATATGCTAAAGGATTGAGTATATATTGATGTATTTGAACATTTGAATAGCTGAGCAGTCATTGATAATGATGCGATGTGGAATTTAAGATTGAACACTAGGTAGATGGTTTAAATGTCAGTTTTTTTGTTTTGCCTTTGTCATCATGTAATTGGTGTTGTGATTTTTCACTGACTACCGTAGATGACCTGATTTTATTCTTTGTATAATCAGCCACGTTACAATCCAGCAGTCTCTTAAAAGCACTCTAATTAATGGTGTTTTGTATGATGGGTAGTTACTCCGTTTCTGACAGATTATGTTATTACAAGATGTGTGTATAAGCTTCAATCTTGAATATATTTTGATTTGCATATTCAAAGGTCTAGGGACTTGATTACATGTCTTTTTTTTTTTTTTTTTTTATTGATTTCTATTGTGAATCCGGGAAAAAAAAAGAAAAAAAAAAACAGAACAAAGCAAAAAAAAACTGTCTTCTTGAGCACTTGGTGACAGTTCTTCATTTTGTCATTTATAGTCAAGGGGAAAAAAACAAAACAAAAACAGAATCTTGAGTAACACTCAGTAGTATCTCTCTCCTCTTACACCATCATCACTCCCTACTTTATACATATATATTTATAGCTGTTACACACACACACACACACACACACACAGATTAGTCCGAACAGCACCCTCTGATGAACTGACCTCCAAACGGTATACCCCCTGCCCATCATTACCCCTGCTTCAGTAAAGGCCCTATCCTTAAAAAGGAGGTGGAAAAAAAAAAAGAACGAAGAATACCTTCTTTTTTGACTGTGTGGCTGCAGGTCTAGCTAGTGTTGATCAATGTAAATGGGACCGACCAACAGAGGCAGTCAAGAACAACTTTCTCATCTCCTTGTTCAGTCAGCAACTGTTCTGAGGAAGGAGGGTTGTGTATTGCTCTGCTCTTCTGTCTGCCAGTGTTTTAGCACTGCACAGGTTTTGTTGATGGCGGTGGCCTTCTGTGACAGTGGTTGTCTGGTAGACCATGAATGTTGTAGGATGAACTCTTTAAGTGGGCGTTGTTTGCAAGAGTTAAGACGATTGTCTGGGGGCCATGGCTTGTGCACTCTTGTACATGATGGTCAGGCGCTGCCTTTTTCCTGTGTTCAGTGTGGAAGTGGGAGGTTTTACATCGCTCCAGCATCCTGGCAGCTTGGCCTCTAGATTGGAGTTTGTTGATGAGTGGTGTACGCGCCCCAGTCAGTTCACATCCTTTTATCTTACAGGGTTCCCCCGAACAGTTTGTCTTTTGTGAACCTGGTTTTAGAGCACTTTTCACAGTTTTCTCAGGAGGATTTCAAATGTTGATCTAGCATTCTTGGAAATATGGGTGATGTGTGTAGTCCATGTTTCGTCAGCCAAGATCCTTAGAAGATGGTGAATGTGGGGGGTGGGCTGGTGGCGGGGATGTAGACAGTGGGTTACTTAGTCCTTATAGTAGAATGTCGTTTGGTCAGTTGATCATTAGATGAGTTCCTTCAGCAAACTTGTGCTGTATGATTTTAAAGAAGTTTTAAAGACTAAGGGGAAAAAAAAAAACATACGTATGATTTTTATTATACATGTTAATAAATTCTGCTTTCTTCAGACGAGCTCTTGAGAGGGAGCCTATCTGACGAGGCAGACGGCTTCAGTGACGTCACTATTCTAAAAATATATTTTACCTGTGAGTAGAAAATGTGAAGGCTTTTATAATCATATTAAAGGTAAGACAGGTGCTGGTTTTTTTTTTTTTTTTTTTTTTAAATAACGTGTGAGTAGAAAATGTGAAGGCTTTTATAATCATATTAAAGGTAAGACAGGTGCTTTTTTTTTTTTTTTTTTTTACCCGAGTAGAACATGTGAAGGCTTTTCATAATCATATTAAAGGTAAGACAGGTGCTGTTTTTTTTTTTTTTTTTTTTTAACTTGAGTAGAAAATGTGAAGGCTTTCATAATCATATTAAAGGTAAGACAGGTGCTGTACGAATAGAGAACTGTGAAGAATCAAATTGTAAACTGTTTTGAAGACTGGCGTTCTTGGTCTAATCAAGTTCTGAGTCCCATTTCCACAGCATTTTCTGTTATGATAACCATAGACAAACAAAACAGAAAAAAAGTGTATATATATATAAAGTCAATAAAACAATACAGAAATGAAAACAATGTATTTTGATAGGTCAAAATGGTGATATTGAAGCTGTTCAGCTCTCAGTATACCTTAAACACACAGAAATACCAAGGAAAAAAAAACAAAGGTGACTGTCTCACATAAATACCAAACCATTACATAAAGCTGCTGTGTACATTGCAAGGAAGAAGCAATATATATATACGCTTACTACATATCGTGTGTTCACTTTGGTTTGTCGTGGTCTTTGTACTTGAGTCTTTCATGGCAATGGCTTGTGTAAATGAACTTCTTGTTTTTCTTCTCAAGTTGTCATTGTTTATAGACCACCTATACATGCATGTTTATTAGAGCTATTATATATCTCTCTGCCACCGAATAGCACTTTAGATGCTTGATAGCCCTCTTTATTGACGTCATGTACATATTGTATGTAATAAAGAAAAAAAAAAAAAGACACTAAACATGAACTGTCTTGGGTGTTGAGATTGTGTAAATTGTGTACTTGAGGATGTGTATGGTGAGTGCTGTGACTGTGTTTATATCCTTGAGGATCAGGACATTAGCAACCAAATGACTTGTTGTTGTTTGTTTTATGAAATGTCTTTTTTCACCATCTCTGACACCCAGGAACATTATGGAGTTTGGAAGGGAAGAGGGCAGGGGAATCAGTTATTTAGCATAGGATTAGGTGTTTTAGCATAGGATTAGGTGTTTGGTTTGGTATGTACAGGTGCACATATTTAATAGTAAAGACTTTGTCAGAGAAAGAAAGGGTAGGAGCCGGTCGGGGGGCAGAAAAACCCACATGACTTCTGATGGGATTCGAACCCACGACCTCCCAGCCAGGAGTCCGCGACGCTAACCACTTCGCCACGGCGCTGCTGGTGATAGGAATTTTGTGTGCGCTCATACTTCTTGCAGATATGATCAATTTGATGTATAGATTGTTGATGTTAGTGACAACTGTTCAACAAGAGTCAGTGCTTACTTTGCAATTGTATTATTGAATTCTATGTTTGTACAATCAAAATTCATTATCAGTTTCTAGGCATGTACTGTATGTCTTGCAGTTTGGAAACTGAAACAGAACTTGCTATTCTAAAAAGACACAAAAGTTTTAGAAGCATAAGAAATCTGATATATCGTAATTTTACATTATGGTTTATACACACACACACACACACACACGTACACACACACACACGCACACACACACACACACACACTCACACACACTCGCACACACAGGTGTGTGTGTGTGTGTGTGTGTGTGTGTGTTCATAACTCAATCAAAAAATAATTTTTCAGGAACATATTCTTAAGAAAATGTCCCTGAAAATAATTTTTTGTTTGGGTTACCACCTTTGCTGATAAAAGCAAATCAACATAGATTAATGAAAGAAAAAAACAGCAAGAGTAATGAGGCATGAATTATCCATTTTTACAACTGCAATGATCTCTGTGCTATTAATAGCCTGTCTTCAGGCGGTAGGCAATGTGTGGAAGCCCTTTCAATATTTTCCATGATTGGTATTGCCATTAGCCAGCCAACGGGGGGGTACTGTAATTGATATGCTTCAGGCATGTTTTTGTTTGTCTGCAGCTTTTCCAAGGCTGGTTTTACAGAGCTAATTGGATATCCAGCCTCAAGGCATACATTTGTCATTGGGTTGACAGCACTGTTCGGCGCTAAATAGGAACAGATCAATCATCTCTTTTTTTTAACCCTTGATACTGCAGAATTATTAACTGTGTCTCTATCTGATGCCAAGATAGCACAGACACAATCAGCAGTGCCTCCCAGACAAGTCCGACCCAGCAGACGAAAGACCTTGGATCAGATGATATAAAGATAGTTCTGTCTTCAAGCATCTCATAGGCTGCTAGTGAAGATTTTATATTTACAGTATATTTACCTGATTTTTCATTCGCATTTTGTTTCTTTCACCTGTTCCACCCCCCCCCCCCCCCCCTTTTGTTTCTTTTTTTTTTATTTTGGCATTAAAAAATAATTTTGACAAGTCATTAAGGTAACGATGAAGGAATTGTTAGCCTGCACTTTTCTCCCACTACAAAATTGTTCGCCAATCGTTTTTTTTTTTTTTTCCTTAAAATTTCAGATGACCATCAGTCTGTAACATGCATAGTGTTTGATATAAGCCAGATCCTGAGACCAACATCAACTATTAGTTTGATAGGGAGTGACTTCCAATCTGTTTGATAAAGGCACAACAGTATGTGGGTGGAGATGTGTGGAAGACAGGGTAAATGGAAGGAACAGTTGAGATTCTGGGGAGAGGTCAGCAATGGACTGCCATCTGTTGCATCCTAAGAACCGGGAACCAACTGTGTGCAATCAGCGGTACATAGCCCTCCACGTCAGAATCACAGAAAAGCCAACACAGAGCACACAGAACAAACAAGCATTCCCCTCAAAAAGGATGTTCCAAGCCAGCCTTGATACTCAGCGCCTGACACAGTACACAGCAACAAAACAACTGAAGAAATGAACGAATGCAAGTTAACATTTCTTCAAGACCGGCACAGCCTTTTTGATCTTGAATATAGTCAAACAAGCACAGCGATGAACAACAACAAATACTTATATGGTATATTATATGGTAACTTGGATCGATTGGTATGAAAGGAAATCGTAAATAAGCCGGCATACTCGGCAGTTTCCTTTCTACAATTTGGAGAGAAAACAAGGCTACTGTGTGCTAGTGAAATGGATGACACAAAATTAAAAACACATGTATTGATGTACACTGATCATCCCTACAGATGAAATGTAGCAACCTGAATGGTGGGACTACCTTGCCAATGGTAACCTCAGAATTCTGGCCATGGAACAGAGAGAGAGAGAGAATGTGTGTGTTATGGTAGATTATTATTTTTTGTTCCTGTTTTTTTTGTTACTGCTATATGTGTGGGCAGATTTGGAACTTGTATTTAGTAGGAAAGTTTTCAAATCTGCAAGGTAAATAGTTACCACCACAAACAATAATGATTTGGAGTGATAAACCTTTAACTGTTTCACTTTTTTTTTCTTTCAAGTGATCAGCAGCAACACAAAGTCTCAAAAACACAATCTCACCACAGAGAGAGAGAAGAGAGAGAGAGAGAGAGAGAGATTTCTGTGGTCAGTCTTACAACAAACAAAACAAACAAAAAAAAAAAACATGAACTTGGTCACATTTATTTTGAACAATCCATTCCTTTACCATAGCTTAACCTTAAGTCACATTTTACACAATGAAGCCACAACAATAAGCCACAGTCATAATAAAATATTTAGCTCACACTATCAGCATTTGAACACACACACACACACACACACACACACACACCACACACACACACACTCCTATTTACATACAATCATGATTACATTAAAGCTCTGAACCAGATTTGCTCTCATAGTGAACATGTCATAAACCACACAAGTATAACCAAATAAATTAAAAAAATTGCGTTATCAGATAAACCAAAGCACACAATGCCATCAGTCCAACAAATCAAATGCAGAAAGTATAAAACACTCAGCTCTAGTAAGCATTGAGGGAAGTTAGGGAGAAATAGGAGAGGAAATATAAAAAGCACACTCAGAAATACATTCATTGCACTCAGCAAGACTTGGTCAAGTGTTTCATTTAAGCTGACAATGTGAAAAAAAAAAGGTTTTGAGCATGTATACATATGCGTGTTGTGTGCGTGTGAGCTTGGGTGTGCATGCATGTGTTGTATGCATGTTAAATATTTGTGAAAAGATAAAATATACACTGACATGCATTAACCAATTAGCATGCATACTTAAAAAGAAACATTACAATACTGCCAAATGAAAGAAACGAACAGATTGCACGACTAACAGTTGTTTCTTTTGTTTGGCGGCACAGTCACTTTTCTCTTCTACTTTGTTTTCAATTTTTGCCTGCAGTCAGCTTACTTTGAAGCTGGGAGTGCAAAGTTGATGGTACCATATCTAATAAGAGATTTGCTTAAATTCTTGAGATAATGCCAGAGTCAACTTTTCAAGTAAAACTCTTCTACAATTCGAGACTTTCACCCTGAGAGGCAAGTCTCTCATCCTGAGAAGCTAACATCACGATCATATTTTCCAGAAATGCAAGAGAAAACTCCTTTGAGCTGATGATGAAAAGGGCAGAAACCAAAATACACAGCAAGTAATGTCACTTATCATTCATGCCAAGCATGAGTTTCTTGAAACCTTGTAGCACCAACAAATTTTTATCAAGCACCAACAAAAACATGATCAAAGCTCCCAAGAAAAACACACCACTGAAACTATCAAGAATGAATCATTTGTACACTTAACAATCTGGCAGGGAGGCATAACTTTTTTCCAGGCGAAATTCATCTTTATTTCCCTCTCACCCACAATTTTATGTGCACTTTGCTGTCTGTGTGAATGAGTCTCGTAATGTGTGTTATGTGGGTCAGGATGCTTATATCTAAAAAGGGTTGGTTTGCAAGTGTCATTTGCAGCCTAGATAAAAATATTTTCATACAATTGATATCTTCAGGCTAACAATAAAACAAACAAAAATCTTCAGTTACAGCAATGTTTGTTCAAATCTGTAAATCAAACCCTGAACAAATGAGCATGAAATAGAGCAAGTGGGCAAGTACACCACAGAGAGAGAGAGAGAGAGAGACAGAGACAGAGAGTGAGTGAGTTACATTCTCGTTTAATGCCCATACCCAACAGAAGCGAAAATAGCAGACAGGGAGATGGGGAAGGGGGAAGGGAGATGGGGGCTGGGGTAGGGGACGAAGGGGTGGAAAGGAGACAGATGGTGTGTTCTGCTCATACCACCAGGGTGGCTTAATGTGCTGTGCCATGTTGGACTCCTGCATACTGTGACAGCTGATTGATCAAATCTGTGCCTTCCACTGCCTTGGCCAAAAAGTTTGGGCCAAACAGAACTCATCGACTGCTTCAGCTTAAAGAGTTTGACATGATACAGCATACAACGCTAAACATATAATCAATAAACCAAGGAAAGTAACTATGATGCCAGTTCACGTTTATATAGTTGCAGATGAGAGGTACACAGAACAAACATGGAGACATCCCTAAAAAGGAAAGTCCCAAGCCTATTGTGCTACGCTAAACTGACAAAGTCACACAGCAAAAGAAAATACAATAGAATTTAGTATTCATTCACCACAGTGTAGCGATTTCATGTTGAATTCTGTCTCACACACACACCAAACTCTGCAACAGAAGCACTTACAAGTAACCCTGGGATGTTTGGTATGACAGGACATCTCTTTAGTGTTTCAGTTTTGTTTGACTATTATAGCCCAGCTGATAACACTGGGCCTTTTTCTTGGGGGTCTGACACCATTTAGGAAAAACAGATCTGCCCAGTTAAAAAAAAAAAAAGTAACGACAATGAAACAAATATTACAAGTTCCATATTAAGATTCATAACTGTGATAACATAATACCACACCTACTGCCATCCTTGAGGCAGACAAAACCAAGGGCATATGCATTTCCCTTCATTTTTCAAACCCTCAGTTGAAAAAAAAAAAAGCTGATGAGAAAAAAAAATAAGCATTCAAATGCAACCAATAAATCAAAAAAAAAAAAAAAAAGCATAACTGCAATAAATATGGGCAAATACTGAGATGACCCCACGAACGTGCAGCACATATCCACTCTGACCATTTGTACAGTCTCTCACAACCAAATCACCGGATTACCACAAAAGAAATGGTGTGTTATAAATAAATTCTACAAGAGAAAAAGTGCAAAGACCTTTTAGAACGAAGACAAGAATAGACCATAAAGGCAAACCCTCCCTCCAACCAAAAAAAAAAAAAAACAAAAAAAAACAAAACCAAAACCCAAACACACACACACAAAACAACTGAGGATGACCATGATGAAGAAAGAAAGGGGGAGGAGAAGCAGGATTAAAGCATGTGACATAAAACAGGAAAAGTACAAGCACACAGTTTCCCCAGGGTGGGGGGGGGAGGGGAGGGGAGGATACAATCAATACTTACAGAGCCCTATGGGTTAATCTATTTTCAATCGTGACCTTTCACAATCATGAACGAAAAACACGTCAATCCCCCCCCCCCCCCCCCCCCCCCCCCCCCCCACCCCCCCCCCCCCCCCCCCGAAAAAAAAAAAGGTAAAGAGCCCAGACGGTAAAACTGATACTGAAGTCTTTCAGAGTGCTAACATCCACTCCAGACAGTCTACAATGTTCACTTTTGCCAGATAACAACAAAAAGCCACACGGGCTTATATACTTTAGCATGGACAGCTAGTATTCTCTCTGGACAGTGTTTTTATAGTCCACTACCCAACTGCCAGATTTCAATAATGGCTGGCATAATCATATACTGTAACATTTCAACTTTCCTTTAAAAAAAAAAAAAAAAAGCCAACTGCAGGGCCCATAACAGCTGTCACCATGTCAAAATATATCCATGCGTCTAAGTGACAACAACCACCATATATATACACACACTTACACACACAGAGACTCACACATGGCTATTTCAATCATGCTGAAAATATCCATTTATCACAAAATCTTACAATAAATAAAAAAGGAGTTTTCCTTTCAAAAAAAAAAAAAAAAAAAAAAAGCCAACTGCAGGGGCCATAACAGCTGTCACCATATCAAACTGTATTCCATGTGTTTAAGTGACAACAACCATATACACACACAAACACAGACTCACATATACACACATGGCTATTTCAATCATGCTGAAAATATCTATTTATCAAAAAAATCTTACAATAAATAAAAAGGAGTTCTTTTTTGAAACTAAATAAAAAAAAAAAAAAAAAACCACATCTGGTGGAAAATCTCTGAACAAGATCTTCATAAGAGTCTGCTGTGTGAAGTACTTGAATATCACACAAATTCCAATGCTCTGCAAGAACTATTTCATAGTGAGTAGACCATCACATGATAATTGATATGTGCCATGGATGTCCTCACATTTTGTATGAGTATGTGTAAAAACAAAAAGAGTAACCTGTGTGCAATCTGCACAAATCTTATTTTTCTTTTCTGCCACCTGTGACAGATGGTACAAAAGTTCTTGGGGGGTTGGACGGATCTGCTAAAACAGACAAAAGTGGGAATGGGCCACACAGGGAAACAACAATCTATCAGTGAAAGTGCATCAGAACATCATACATGGGTTTCATTACAGGAACCCAACCAGTCACAAAGAGCCTTTACACTGAAAAAAGTCCCCCATGGGGATACCGGGGATTTTTGTACAAAACAGTTCCCCCACCTTCTGGACATTCTGTGCTAGTAACGTCCCCTTTTTCTTTCATTCTCAGCAACTTTGTCTCCTCCTTTGCTGTACTGTCGTCTACTGTCCTTTCGGTCAACCATATCTTTTATCAATCTTTTTCCACACCATCTTCCCACAAATTTCTGCACTCAACAAAGTCGGAGCGAACTGACTGTACTCTTGAGTATAGTGTGAGTATCCCAACAGGGTAAAACGTGTTCACAAGCTACCAGATACTGGAACGCTGAAGAAGAAGTGGAAAAAAGGGCAAAAAGCTTCAATCCTGAAAAAGAAACAAAGAAAGACAATATCTACATAATAAATTATGTACATTATTGATGGGTTCAATTGATAACATGAATGCTTAACAATCAACATCCGTAATGCCGGTAAAGCATAACGAAGCTGATAGTGGCAGATAATCCGCTCAATTTTTTTTTTTGCCGCAGTCATCAATCAAAGCTCTTCCAAGTTCAATGCAACAAAACTGATAAAAAGAGCTTTAATGGCCAATACTACAGAATGGACAGGTGGTATCAGTTTTGCAGAGTGTGTACAAACTCACCACCTAGTTGCCATATTACACACACATACACAAAAGCTGTTCGAGAGTGACAATGACAGAAAAGAGCGAACAGCCTACATAAAACTATCAGAAAGCAATGATGTTGGAAGAGACCCTAATACACAGGGGCGCATGTATTACTTCATATATTATCAGAGATTTCCATAGATAAATGATTATAGATGATCTGGTGCCTAAGCTAGCAAAATTTGTTGAAGATTTTATGAGTTCAAACTTTTACCAACTATTGTCAACAAAGACTCATGTTGATTCAAAGGACCCCCCCCCCCCCCCCCCCCCCCCCCCCCCCCCCCCCCCCCAATTTCACTGATGACTTACAGTTACACAGGACTGTTGTGACCTGTTGAACAGGGCATTTTCTCTGTCTTGAGCCACTTGTTAAAATGAACAGCATTTGTTTTCTTCTAAATACAACTTTAACCCACTATTTGTTTTATATATTATGCACATGTACCCTCAGGAGTAGAAACACTGTTGCTGATTTGATCCTATATGGTGTGTCAAATGTTCATATTAAGTGCTATGAGCTCACCAAGGAAGGAGCCTACACACTTACTTACAAATATTATAACAATAATGATTAATACAAGAGTGCAATGTCTTGCATTAGCAACTCAGTGCCCTGTCTACCCACCTCTCCCCAAATAAACCACGCATTCAAAACCGCTTCCTTGCTCCTCAGCCCTTTCCCCGACCTTCCCATGACCACACACATCATGTAACACAGATCAGGAGAATGCTAGTCGAAAAGCATGTCTTCAGATTATTTCCAAAGTTGGGCAATGATGAGACATTGCACTGACTAGAAAGAGTATTTCTCAGTTTGGGTGACGATGAGACGTTGCACAGACTAGAGACTAGAGAGAGTGTAGAGTGTAGCTGGTTCCAGTCATATGATGCAGAGAAACTCAATCTACATTCTCCCGTTTCAACAGTCTTCACTTGGCAAACTGTCAATCTTACGGGCTTCCTGTTGGAAAAACAAAGTGTATGGGAAGAAATGACGTGCTGAATGAGGCAGACATGCACGGCAGAACTGACTACCAAAATGGCCGAAAGCGAGAAACTGCTATCTTCTTCTGGCACCTCAAATTCTTTGCAGATGGTTAATTTGTTTTACCAAAAGACCTTAGAAAACAGAATTGCAGTAACCTAGCTCACCCAAATATTACTAAGGCAGTGATGATGCACATCAACACGGTATGACAAAAATGATCTAATCAAACTTATTTATCATTACTACTTCATAACTATCTGGTGTTGAAAGATTATTTCTGAGCATGGATGGCTGTTCAACAAAAGAGGTCAGGGCAAGGTTCACCCTGCTGCTTTTAATTATATGCTTACTGTGACACGACAACTACCACACTGAGTAATTGACTGAAAAGTGGTTCTAATATAATGTTATGGAAATACCCAGCAGAAACAGACAAATAGTCAAGTGGGAGGCAGGGATTCTAAAATTAGAACAGTAAATTTGTACATGTATCCTCAGACACACACAGCTGATGAGTAGGTAATATAACAAACTCTTTCAGATCCGTCCAAACCTAAAGGAGTTCCTCTCATCTTCGTCTGGTGGTCGTAAAGAAGAAACAGTTCTGTGCCGGCTGCACACCGGCCATTCATATTTTACCCATTCCTATCTTTTAAAGAGTGAAGAAGCTCCTTGGTGCATTCCGTGTCATGTGCCACTCACAATGAAACATATTCTTTTAGAGTGTTGGGATTTGCAAGATGTGAGACACAAACATTTTACAGCAGATTCCATGAAAACCTTGTTCAGAGATGTTCCGCCTGACGCGATCTTTGAGTTCTTGAAAGAGGTTAACATTTTTCATCGGATCTGAGATTTTACAGTGGAAAGATTTTTAACAAAGTTTTGGATGAGATTTTAGACGATGTCTTTTAAAGAATTGTGTGGATGAATGACTTGTGAGTTGATTTTAACGCGGTGACAGCCCTGATATGGCCCTTTGCGGTCGGCTGGGCTATAAGCAACATTATCTATCTTATCTTATCCTGGGTACTCCTGAATTCAGACACACACAAAAATTTACATCTATGGAATCGTTTTACAAATGAAATTTCTGGTGTCGTTTTTACTGCAGTTTACTCTATGTCCAGAAACATTTGTCTGTATATCGAAAGGAAAGAAATATTCAGTTGCATTATTAACGCTGGTCCTGGTGGACCTATACTTCAAAGAGTGGTGACCAAGTACTGAAGCCCACTGAGTGACCCACTTCAACCATTACAGTATAAATTCTTGAAATGGTTTTGACAAACAGTGGTCCACCAGGAAGAGCAAACTATGTGTGGGAATGGTTAAAAAACAAATAAAACACACACTGAGTAACACCAGGCTAAAATGTAAAGGCACTGGGGGACCCATAATATTCAGACTGTGTAGTCAAAATTGACGTCTGATAAAGGTTAAATTATCAACAATAACAAAATAAACAAAAAATTTAACTACTGCTGATAAAGCAATTTTACCACCAAGACATATCTTAACAATACTTATATCATTTTGGCCAAGTATGTTTCTTGCCAAAAATTAACGCAACAAAACCATGTCACTGGTCAGTCAACATATCAAAATCACATATATTCATTTCAATTTGTATTTCAAATTCAATACAAATTATAAACTAGAGAGAGGAGGAAAAGTGTGCCTGTGAGTGTGTCTGCAAGAGATTCAAGGAGATGGTCAGAGAGACAGTATTAAACTATTATGGCTGCAGCACATTTCAAAGTTTACACACACACACACACGCACACACATACACACACGCACACACACACACACACGCACACAAACACATTGGTGTCTGATTGCAATGTTTCATCTGAAAACAAAAGTTAAGGATAATATGTCCTTGCACTAGGAAAGTCAATAGCGGTTTTGGAAATCTTTGAGACAATTGCCAGGATGGTTGTGGGAAAAAAAATGTATCTTTTAACAGTCTGGGAAATTTTCATTTAAAATAAAAAAAAAAAAAAAAAAGAAAGAGAAGAAAGAGCCTGACCTGGATTTTTTTACTGGTGACAAACATACGATACAACAAAAATGAATCAAAACAATCATTCAAACCGTTATCTTTCAACATCAGATCAGAGTTAGATTCAAAACTTCAAAGAGCCTCATTTCATTTCATTCTCTTGATCAACTGACAACATCTGGACTTCACATCTGTGGTTTCCGTGCACAGTTGGTGACTATTCTCTATGTCCTGGTGTGTTACCATGGATTCACTTGACATCCAACCTACCTAGAACATTGAAAAACTGAGCACACGCCGCTCTAGGCACCAACTTAAGTTGTTTTTTTTTTTTTCATCCGCAGCATGGTTTGGGATAGACTTATCAGAACTGAATGGAAAGTCACTTTCACAAAAGCAGACACACAAAAGGTCAGAATGAGTGACAAGCTGATACATGGTTGCTTGAAATCATTTCGGTGGTGCAGTTGATATAAAATTTGTGTAGCTTGGTAAACATTGACAGCTGTGTCTGGTTTGGCAGAACAAACAAACAAAAAGGTTTGGATGATAAGCTGAATCCGCTCAAAGTGTTTCATCATTTTTAAGAATAAGATCAAGCGGTCCCTAGTCCAAAGTCAGATGCTCAGAATGAACCCCTGTCGCCCCATCGAAACTTTCACTCCAATTGTGGAGAGGGGTGCTGGCCTAGTGGATGATGTAATCATCTAGGAAGCAACATGACCTCAAAACCATTTATAAGTTAAGTTGAAGTTTGGACAAAAACAAACAAACAACTTCGCATCCATACCTATATGAACATGGTTACAGAATCCTGACCAACCCTATTTTTCTTTCTGCCAACCCAAACTTTTCTCCCGATGATTAAAAAAATCAACCAACCAAACAAAAGCCAAAAACAACAACAATGAAATTCTGACCCTGAGGGCATTACAGAAAACACATTGCTCAAAACCCCATCTTCAAATGAGCCACTGAAGCCTGAAAGGGGGGGGGGGGTTAACTTCATGCAATATCCAGAAGCTTTGTTTCCTTTCCTGAACTGGTGAAAATGTCTCTTTTGACAAAACACAAGACTAGTCCATTACACACAGTATATATAGGCAACCATTTTTCATGGAATTCAGAAAAAATTGTTGTAAAACGGTCAAACCACGAAAGAAAAAAACTAGTTTCAATGAAAAAACAACAACAACAACAAAAAACAACAAAAAACACCACCCCAACCCCACGTCCGATGAATCAAAGGAGTGCTTGTTTGCTTGATGTCCTGATGATCCTGGGGAAGAATGAGTTCAGTCGGTACTGTGTGTGGCACAGCAGACAGCAGTACTGATGATCATGAGCTCTTCTTTTGCAATTTAAAAACAGAAGTCTGATGACAAGCATGAATTGTAAAAAGAGCCTTTGATGACAGGAGTTAGCCATGACAAAACTTTGAAGAAAAATCCACAAAAACTTGGACACATGAAACTAGGAGAAAAAAAAAAAAAAAAAAAAAAAAAAACCAAACCCAACACAACTTCATGGTGCTAACATCTGACAACATGCTCTCCATGGGAAGACAATCCAAATGTCACATAAATCTCCTAATCTCTGTTTCACTGCTTCACTAAGGTTGGGAGGCTAGTACTATCAGCTAAGAAACATGCAACTGTAAACAGGCAGCCAATAAAAGAGTTTAGCTTAGCGACCTGTTTGAGGCATATGTGTTAAGTCTTTGCGTCTAAATTTTTTCTCCAGCTTAAAAGCAAGAAAAATTGAGCTGACAGGCAAAAAAATCCACGGTGTTAAATGCAGCCCCAAAAGGATGAAGATGATGTATGGGAGGAACAGTAGGGCACAAAACAGAACATAAGAACCAGAAGGGCCTAAAAGAATTGCCAGAGTAACAATGCCTGCTAGTCTGTCCGTGTCCATATCACGAGCATTGTTACTGTGAAGAATTGCTTCTGTGTTCAGGGCGATGGGGATAGCATACAAAAATGGGAAAAGTGACAACTGGCCAGCTTGTGTCAGGTAGGCAAAAAAACGACTGTGAGCGGCCCAAAGCTGAACACAATCACACAAGGTCTCCTAATGCAATGTATTTCAGTCCTAAACCTCCAGTGTACAGAAAGCTGCTGGACAGCCCACAAAAGTAAACCAATGCAAGGTGTTCCATCTTTGCTGAAGATAAAACTGTAAGCAACACAAATCCAGCACACCCACAGATGTAAAACAAGCCTCCAAACCACGCAACGTCTTGGGGTGACAAGTGTTTGTCAACTAATGTTCTGTCATCACTTTTTTTTGTTGTCGATTCCACGCATGTAGTCGTAGTAGGTGTTCACCAGATTTCCCGCAGCATGCACCGATAACGCTGTGAACACCGTGGTAAGAAATATCAGTGGATCAAATGAACCAGTTGATTTATATGCAAGAATGGAACCCAGAGCCACTGGACTGATGGAAGCTGTGAAAGACCATGGTCTGAGAGCAAACACGTACGTTGTAAACGCTGATCGCGTTTCACTGTTCTGTGAGCTTTCACAACTAGATGCCTCGGGCTCTGCGTGTGCATTGACTTCAACTTCTGAATCATACTTTTCATCAACACCATTTTGCTTATGCGAATACGACAAGTCACCGTTAGAAATCGGCTCAACAGTCATTTGAACCATCTGGTCTGCCATCTTTGATCTTATCACAGTCGATCACGCCTTGAAGCTGTGCGAAGATAAACTGAAATGTTGGTCTATATGAGTAAAGTAACAGCAGCATTGCCTTCGTCTGCCAGCGTACACCCCAGCCACATTAACACGCGTTTGATAAGACCGGAAATGATCAGCAGACGAAAATATTTCATCAAAATTACAAACGAAAAAAAAAAAAAAAAAAAAAAAAAAAAGAAAAAGCGCGATCTCTTGATAAAATTAAGACATTTAGGAAATCAAATAAAAATTGGAAAATAAGATGAAAACTTAATTACAATATGGAAAACAGAAGTGAAATACGATGCTCTCGAGAAAGTCACAAACGTGCGAGATTTTTATCGTCGGAGGCTGGCTGTGTCGATCAACCCATATACTGTACCACACAAGTCAGCATGTGCGTCAGTATGCACTGTGTTAATAGGTCATTATTGCCTGAGCACTGACGTGAGTAGACTAAGTATTAGCTGTTTGTATCACAGATATCATGTGTTGTCAGAAATATGCAGATTTGTTGTCCCTCCGTTCTGTAATTCGTCTGTAGTCCTGTGAAGGGAAGACCATCAGGAGTAGATATATCCAAATGTAAACACGAGAGGCAGTCTCGTGAATTCCCAAATAAATATTTATTTTGACTCCCAGTTTGTCTAGCTGACCGGCATGCCATAAATGCATACCACACTAGCACGTATATTTTGGAAGTGATGGCAAACAGTTCGTTTTGGTGTGGAACTTCACCAGTCCAGGATGGCATCACTGGCTGGCATGATTTAAAAATTTTTAACTCCTTTTCATGCAGATTCCCCACAACTTCTCACCATTTTCATTCATGCATTCAGAATTTCCATATCTCCCACCAAGGGTCATGGTAAATGCAGCACAATATTGGTTTGGGTCACCATCAGGTTGATGCTGGGGCCAGTGCTGGGGATAATGTACCGGATGGTCTGATTACAATGTATGTTGATTCACTGACCCCATCTTCTCCATGTTAGGCAGCCAACTTCAGCAGGTTGAAAATTCTGTTGCACTTGGGGTGGCAAACTGTTTGTCTGGCGCAATAAATGAGACAAAACAAAACAAAAAATGAGAGAAAAGTAGTGTTAGATGGGGAAGGGACAGAGAAAGGGTGTAATTACAACAGGCAGTGCTTGTACCATTGGTTTAGGTGCGGCAACGCCCAATCCAGCCTCATCCAGGAGCAGAGCTACCCACAAAATTAGGAAAGCGACTGCAAAAAACTTGAGGACATCTGATAAGAGTTGGGGACATGCAGTGAGGGTAAGGGTGGGGTTGGATGGGCTAGGAGAACAGACCTGATAGTAGTGATAGTCTTAGAATGTGTGTGATTGTAGTCACCCTTTGAAGGAGTTGAACAAAGGTGTTGTGATGACCTCCTGCGGTTGACGCTTGCATTCAGGTATCATGCGCGGGAAAGAAGGTGGACTACTGCATAAGGTGGCAGCAGACATCGTAAGCAAAGGAGTTAACTGGTAGTGACTGTTCTGGTGACAGCTTGTTGGGATGTGGCTGGAGCTGATCGCTGGCAGCCCATACATGGTCGCAAAGCGGACCGTTATATCAATATATGCCAGTCTCTAACAGAGGCCATTGAGTTTTGAGCTTAAACATCAAGTCTTCAGATCTGTTGGTTAGACAATAGTTAAGACAGACCCATCTCACCGCGCAACTCTGGATTTTTGAGTCAATGCTGGTGTTGGCATGGGGATCCCAGACTGGGCTTGTGTATTGCAACAATGTCATATCAGGGCAATGTCTTCTTTTTATTTATGCATATTCTTTTGCTTGCAGGAAGCCCAGAGTTTTGTTGGCCTTGTTCACCATGTTATTGATGTGAGCATCCTAGTTAAGTCAGGAATGATGTTGATGCCTGGGTACTTTTTCTGTCCACAATCTGGAGTTTGTGTCCATGCAAGGTATTTATAAGACTTTTTCAGGGTGTTTCTGCACTTTGTCATGTGCAGGTTGTTACTCTAACTGTTGAATGGTATTTTTCACTTTGGTTCTCAGCATTCAACTTCAAGTTCATCCTTATCTTCTTCAAGCTTATTCTGATTATTTTACTGTTACGTTAATGCTGTTGTGGCACATTGTATCATCAGCAAAGTATTGGACTGTGGACTTGACACCCTTTCTCAACCTTTTGTTCTGTCCTGGAAGCCTCAAGCCACTTAAGGGTAGCAGAATCTTCAGCCTGTTGAAGTTGGCTGCTTGCTTTAAAGAGGAAGAAGGGTACATTGCATTGCCTTCTGACACCCCTTCCCTTCCCCAAAAGCCCCAAGCGCAGCAAAATCAGCAGTGGATGCTGACTGCCTATTTCAAAGAAGGAGATTGAGAACAGAAAGAAGTATGGCTAGATTATCAAGGCACATGTCTGTCCTTGCCATTCTTTCCAAGAATTTGATAGGAGGCATCATTAACGGACTCCCATTGATGCGGCATCATTAACGGACTCCCATTGATGCGGCATCATTAATGGACTCCCAACGGACTCCCCATTGATGCGGCATCATTAACAGACTCCCATTGATGCGGCATTATTAACAGACTCCCATCATTGATGCGCCATCATTAACAGACTCCTATTGATGCACCATCATTAACGGACTCCCATTGAAGCAGCATCATTAACGGCGCCATCCCTCTCATTGATGCGCCATCATTAACAGACTCCTATTGATGCGCCATCATTAACGGACTCCCTCCCATTGATGCACCATCATTAACGGACTCCCATTGATGCAGCATCATTAACGAATTGATGCTCATCGTGTTGGACTGTGTGTGTGTGTGTGTGTGTGTGTGTGTGTGTGTGTGTGTCTCTCTCTCTCTCTCTCTCTCTCTCTCTCTCTCTCTCTCTCTCTCTCTCTCCACGCTCTTGCACTCGCACACTTACAGGGTGGAATACGAAGGGAAGATAGTTAATAAATCATGTGTGCAAATAGGTGCTCAGCTGACAGTGATGATGGAGTCATCAGACAAATGTGTTCTGTGTTAGTGATAATCTGCAGACATTTGTGTGCATGCTGAGTGTCTTTCCAAGTAAAATGAGTCCTGATAATCCTATGTATTGTGCATGCAGAGACATGCATTCACACGTACACATGGACAGATGCACCTGTAAGCAGTGTTTAGTATCATGCACCTGTAAGCAGTGCTAGTAACGGTAAAAACCAGATCCTTTTTGTCATTTACATTAGTGTGATGCAACATCAGAGTCACACTAAGGTGTAGAGCAGAGAATTTACTTGCATCAGACTGAGCATATGATAATCATCAATCCAGTCCATTTCTGAAGTAAGTTTAAAACTTTCATGTCAAGCTCTTTTGTAATTCTTCTGGGGGACCTGGTTACCCTTATGATGTCGCTGTATTTTATATGTATGTTTGATGAAAATATCAGAAATGCAATAAATGCAGTGAAGCGAGAAGGAAAAACCTAACAAAACCTTGGAAAATGTAGATAAGAAGTTGTTGAACAGTAACTGCATTTTGGGCATCTAACCTTGGTGTGGTCTTGGTGTGTCAGTTTGGGTGCTTTGCTAGCTCTCGTGCATGAAATTGCCTCAGGCTGTGGCTGCCTCAATAACAACATGCTGATATATTGGAACAAAAGAGATGTCTACAGGCCTTCAAATATCAGGGGATGGGGATGGGAGGAAAAAGGGAAGGGAGGGGCTGCGGAGAGGGGGCATAAATCTAGCCAAAGTGTGCTGATGAATCGGATTTGAAACTAATTTGTATTGGAAAAGCTTTTTTTTTTTTCTTTTCTTTTACTGCAGTTAATAAAAAAAAATACAAAAAATCAGGTATCCTATAATCCTCTGCTGTGGTGACAGGTGAAAACGAATCATTTCCCCACTCCTTGTCCTTGTTCCCACCCCCTTATAAGTATTTGGAAGAGGAAACATCCCCTCCCTTCCCCCCTTAGCTTCCTGCACACACTAAATACAGAAAATACATTCACTTTTGATGAAAAATACCCAGTAGTGATTCTAAGGTAATAGGTTTTGCTTCACAAGTAGATAGCTATACATAGTTATTTGATAGATTGCTGTATAGAGTTATTTGATTTTGCATGTGGTGTTCTCAGTGTATGATTACCTGTTTGTGATCATGCTTTAAGTTATTCACAGGTTTTTTCCAGATGCAATAGAAAGAAATTGAGATAGCAAATATAAAATCACCCTCTTTGAATGTTGTTACAATGTTATAAGCATGAAGGGCCCTTGCACATGATGAACAGCAGTGTTTGGGCTGAAGGGAAAAATCCAGTTGCATTTTCCCAAATTAGGAGGTTATTCATTGAACTTGGTGTTTAAAAAACATGAAATAGACAAAAACATAATATGCTTCATGCTATAGCAATATCGTGAGGAAACTGCATTAGTGCAGAATATAACTCTTTATTGAAAGTATTTGAATTTCTTGGAAAGAAGTTATGATTGCATTTCCTTTAGTTTTTGATTAAGTTATTTCTATGCTATTTTTTCAAGAATGTTCAGTTCACTTCCGTTCAGTGGTTTGTTTAATATCTTTTCATAGCCAGATGATATTAGACATTATTAAAGTTATTTAAAAAAAAAAAAAAAGAAAAATGAGAAAAAAATAAAGAAAACACCTCCACACTTACCTTATCATCCACGTTAGTACTTTCAAACGTACAATTGATACATGCGTATTTACAAAAGTGGGGGAAAAAAAAAAGGAATAACAAGGAAAAAAAAAAAAGAAAATACCTCCACACTTACCTTATCATCCACGCTAGTACTTTCAAACCTACAATTAATACATGTGTATTTACGTAAGTGAAAGACCCTAGTGAAACTCAATATTGTTGATCTTTATAAAAGTTTTGCAACCTGTGACTGGGAAATAACCATAGCAGTTTCAGCACACATGAACCCATATAAGACAGTATTGACATGATCAAAGTTAGTAATCTGAATACCTTTCTCCTGGTAGAGCGAGGTCAACACAGAGCATTCAAACAAAAAATGATGTACAGAAATGTTTTCTCTGCAGACACAAGTCATACCATGAGAAAATTTAGCGTTTCAAGTATTCAGCCTTAATTTATGAATTAATCTAACAATGTGCCTTGGGCATGATGGTAAAGTAGCCATTTAAAAAAAAAACAAACTTATATTCTGCTTATGTATATATTTTTCAATAATTTGGATTAATTCACAAGAGGATAAATCTAAGGGATTGTTTAGCAAATTTTCAGCATTTCTATTTGCTCCTTTTGCAAGACTGTCTGCTGTTTCATTCCACTTTATACCACAGTGAGATGGGACTCCACACAAAAATCAATTCTTATGCCTAGAGTTATGAAACAATGCAGTAGATGGTTTATTAAAAAAAAAACAAAATTCTCTCTTCTAGCTTTTGCAGTCCCAATGCTCTGGTGATTGTAAAACAGGTTTAGAATCAACACAAAGTAAAATTTTATAGAGAGCAATTGGCGTATCATATATAAGTCAAAACCTTCAGTATTGCATACATATAATTCTGAGGTATAGATTGAAAACCTCTTTCCTAAATAATATGATTTCCTGACATTTAAAGTTGGTATTATAAAGCCAGAACCACTGTCAGAGGATTCCATTACCGACTCATCTGCAAACACTTTAAATGATTTGGATAGCTGTTTTCTAAATGTTTACAAACTTGAGTTGTTAAAATATTTACATTATCACTTTTCTTTAACAAAGTGTATCTGTAATCAAAAAAGAAGCATTTAGGTGCTCCTAAGGAGGCATTGGAGATACGGCAGGAAATTCTGGTATGGCAGTAATATCAATATTACAATGTGACATAAAGTCAGATGTGTAGTTTCTAATTGGTTGAACGTATGATATGTTTTTAGACCTCTTAGGAAAGTCTGTACTGGAATCCATCAGTATTTCTTCAGTAACTGAATTTTCAACAGAAAGACCTGTGACAGTGCATTTGGATACATCCAGTATTCACTTCTCATTTAGTGGTAATATATTTGTTTCTTTTGATGTTAAAAGTGCCAATGACTGCATGTGGCATGCAAGGCCACTGTACACATTAAAAAATGTTGGTATAACTGGGAGAATGTTTTGATTACATTAAAAGCTTCCTTACAGAAAGAAGCATATGTACACGGATTGGAAGAACTTATTCATCCTTTAGGAATGTAGATATGGGTATTCCTTAGGGATCAGTTCTAGCTCCCATGTTGTTCACATTCCTGATCCATGATCTTCCCAAATCTGTGTCAAAAGCAACGCTTGTAGTTCAGTATGCAGATGATATCACATTTGGATTAACATTCATTAAGGAAACATTCCAATAAAAGAACAATAAACTTTGTACAGAAGTTATACCAAAAGGATTGGATAAATTATCAGTATATGTGAAGAACAATGGATTAGAACTATCTGGAGAAAAAATCATTTCTTATGTTGTTTAACAATGGTGAGAACCCAACAGTTCTACCCATGCATTTGCTGGATGGTCAGATTCTGGAATATAAACAAAAAGTTAAGTTCCTGGGGGGTATTTTAACTCCTAAGCTGAACTGGAAAACATATTGAAAATTCGATTGATAAAACAAGGAAAAGATTAAATGTTTTTAAAAGTTACATATTATCAACCATGGGTCAGGACTGTCATACCATTTTACATCTGTACATTGCTTTAGTCCGAAAAGAAAAATAACAAAAGAAGCACTGACTGTAGGTTGAAGCACATGACTATGAGTGATCAGAAACAATTAGAAAGGCACTGGCATGAGTGCAGGTCTCCACTGTTGTCAAACTGATAGATCTTCCATTGGATCACGATCTGTATCAAACTTTAGAAAATTGTCTTTGGGCCATATTACAGCTTTCCACTCCATTACATTTACATCAGGTGAATGGTTTATTGTAACATCAGTGACAGACAAATCATCAGATGCATGTGTACAAATAACCTCCATGGTAGAGTTTACAATAAAACAAATCAACATGAAAAGCAGCATACCTTACTGTACGTCCCTTTTGAGACACGTGAATGGTGGAGAAAGGGGTACAGATTACGTAGACTGTAGACTGAAATAAATGAGTCAAAATACCTACACCAACAAAAACATGCAGCACGGACTGTTCGTAGCAGCCCACCAAATTCAGACAATTGTCTTCTCTTTCTCACTGAAACATGCACCGGTCATGTGTGTTTAGCATTATACCAAGCTCCTCCTGTCTTCTAATCTTTAGTTATTCAACACTAGAGAACTGTCACTTGGTGTTTGTTTAGCAAACTGATCCCCAGTTCTGATCTCTGATAGAGGTAATCATTTCTTGAGAGATTAAAAACCATGACCTCAAACTCTTGCTTGTAGCAGTCTGTAGCTAGCTTCAAATTTTCTTGACCTGTTAGAGTACGAAGTCTGTGTGTTTATCATTTGGCCATACTGTTAGCTGGTATTTTTTTTTCTCTTTGTGTGCCAGGACAGCTGCCTGTGTTTGTAATAGAGCTAATTGTTCTCAACAAGATATTGTGAAGAAAAAGTTCAATATGAATGTGCTATTAAGACTTGTGAAAAAGGTAATAAGAAGAGCTCTGGCAGTCTAAGCATAAGTTAATAGGAGGGCCTTTAACACCCTTTAGAAGACATTGTATCTCCCTCTCTCTCTCTCTCTCTCTCTCTCTCTCTCTCTCTCTGCGTTCATATTGACAAAATCTTTCCTGATCAAATCACATCAAGAGTGTATGTGAATTACTACCCAGACTAGAGTATCAGGTGTGCAGGATCAAGCATTTCATAAATTTTCATGCTAGGAAATTATGCATTTATTCATATATTATCGTTTCAGTAAACTAATGTTCAACCACTTTTTCACTCTGCTGTTGCTAATACCATGACACCTCTTGTCAGTATCTGCACAAAAGAGCACTCATAGCTGTTCTTTAAGATTTTCAGGTCTTAGTGGGGGAGGAAGAAGGAACTCCCACTAACAGATATTTTTCCTGTGAATTACTGAATAAATGTGTACTTATACCCCAGGTAAACTGACCATGGAAACAAACATTTGAAATTGTGTAAAAAAAAAAAAAAAATGATTTCTTGTTTGAGTGGCTAAACTGTTTTAAACTGGGTATGAAAGAGTTGATTAACCTGTTGTTACTTTGGTCTGTTTGGTAAAAAAGATTGTATCAGTTGTGCACAAAAGCGGAAATTTAATTTTTTACATGCATCGCATTTTGCTGAATTATGCATTATTTGCATGTTTTGCTAGCGATCATATTTTTAATGGGAATTTGTTTTTATTGACAACATAATGAGATCCTAGCATGATCATGTGTTTGTAAATGACTTGAAATGGTTTAGCGATCTGAAGCGATCAAAGCCAATTGAATTTTCGTTATTTTATTCGTTTTTGTCTCACCTCCCTCCGGGGGTTGCAACCTTGCTGTGGTCGGAGGGCTTGCATGGTCCTGTGATCCCTTAGGCTTTGCTGGCGGGGGGCATCAATACTTGAAGATAGGCTAGTTTTTTTAGAAATGCTTCTAGGCCTGAAAAGTTGAAGATGCTGTCTGGCCTAAGTGCAACGTGGTAAGGAGTTGATGCCCCTGGTAGGGCTTCCCATGTCAGACAGGCTAAGGGTGAGGATCCTGACTAATAGTAACCCGCCTTTCTCCTTTTCTTTGTTTTCTGCCCTTCTTATTTGGCTCTTTTCTATCTTCGTCTCCCCTTCAAGTCTTCTTTCCCACGCTCTTTTTCTCTCTGTGGTCTTCTTGGATCCGCCGCGTTTGCCATGCGGTGCGACCTGTGACGGAGGGGGATGAGATCCTGGTGATTGAGAGGGCCAGCGCCCTCAACACATTACTTTGGCTCGGACCTCTCCTAGACAGGAGGCACACATGGGCTGTGTGTGTCAAACCGGCTTCCCCTGCATGGGGTTAGGTCAAAACGGGCAGTCCCCCAGCTGGCCAAGGTAACCCCTGCAGTGCTCAGTTCTCTGTTCCCGGGAGCTGGGCATAATCGGGGGGGATAGGGTAAGTTGGCGCTGCTTTGTTGTATATCCCTCCTGAAACCTGGAAGGGGTCCAAGACAAGAGTTTCTTGGCCCCTGGCCCTAAGTTGGACTCGATGATGGGTGGGTAGGGTAGAGACGAATTCCTAAATCATATACCATGGCCTCAATATCTAAACTCCCTTCCAGAAGGAGAAAAAGAGAGACACAAGTGAGATCAGATGGTGATCATGATTCTGACTCGGACTCAGAAATCCGAAACAGAATCTGGATCTTGGCCTTCTTGGTTGGTGGTGGAGGGCGCCGATGTAGACAAAACTTTGTCTGCACTCAGCCCCTTTGCAATCCAAAAGGTTTTAGTTGTCTGTCAGGAAACCTAAAATCAATCAAACGTCTGAGAAATGGCTCATTTCTGGTGGAATGTGGTACAAAATGTCAATCAGATCGGCTCCTGAAATCTACAACTCTTGTTGACCGAAAAATCAAAGTGTCACCTCACAAGAACCTAAATTCTTCAAAGGGGGTCATTTGCTGCCCAGACTTGAAAGGAGTATCGGTGGATGAGATAAGGTTCGAACTGAAATCCCAGGGAGTCATGGATGTGCGAAGAGTCACAATTCGTAAGGGTTCTGAAAGAGTGCCAACAAATACCCTCTTTCTGACCTTCTGCACCCCATCGCTGCCACAGTCTATCAAGGTGGGTTATTTGAACGTCAAGGTTAGCCTGTATGTTCCATCCCCGATGTGTTGTTTTCCGGTGCCAGAAGTTTGGCCATGTGCGGGATCGATGCTCTGGGGAGGAGATTTGTGGCGTCTGCTGCCAACCGAGCCATGAGATGCCGTACGTTCATCCGGCGCGTTGTGCAAACTGCGGAGGAGGCGGCCACCCTCCTCCTCTAGAGAGTGTCCGGTTTTGGCGCCAGGAAAGTAGTATCCAAAGGTGAAGACGGAAAGAAAGATTCCATTCCATGAGGCAAAAAAGGTTGGTTCTGGGCAGTCCGCCGCATCCGAACAAGTCATACTCTCAGGGTTGTGAAACAAGTTTCTTCAGTATCTGTCTCCTGTCAGACAGACACCTTTTGTTTTTCCAAGACTCTGCAATCGAAACCATCTGCCCCCAGCGGAGGCAAGAAATCCGCTACCCCTGTGATAAACTCCCTTGGTGGTGGCGTAAAACCTGCTGCCTCCCATTCTGCCCAGCAGACACAGGTTGGGAGACTCTCTGCTTCAACAGCTCCCCTTCCCCCCAAAAAACCCCTGTTCCTCCCAGGGGCACTCGCGGCCCCCAAAGCGGTGCCTCATCAAGGCACGATCCCAGGGAAGCCCTCTGGTGTAGAGGTCATTGAGGTGGATTGCCCATCATCTGCCTCCGGAGCTTCCAAGAAAAAAAAAAAAAGTCCAGAGAAAAGACATTCAAGTTTGGAAACACGCAATCCATATTCTCCTTTGCAGTCGGATGATGATGAGACAGTAATGGACTGAGAAGTCTGTTGGCATCTCTCCATCCTCATGGATTCATATCTCACTGGAACATTCGAGGTTTGAATTCTAATTTTGAAGAGCTGCAGCTCCTCTGTCAACATTTAAAACCTGCTGTCTTAGCTCTTCAAGAGACTCTGATACGCTCTGACAAATCTTTTTCTTTTTATCGGGTTTTAATGTTCTTTCTAAACCAGCACAGTCTTCTGCAGTTGGAGTGACGTGTGGTGTGTCGTTGCTTATCCACAAATCTCTTCTGTTTAGCCCTGTCTACCTCAGTTCTCCCCTCCAAGCTTTAGCTGCCAGAGTCTCTCTGCATAAAACAGTCACTATTTGTTGTCTATATCTGCCTCCTTCTGTATCCATCAGTCGACAAGAACTGGTCAGCCTGATTGAGGAGCTTCCTCAACCTTTTTTGCTGTTGGGCGATTTCAGTGGGCACAATCCTCTTTGGGGTAGCGTTGATACTTCGTCTAGAGGTCTCCTTCTGGAAAACGTCTTCTCAGAGCTTGACCTGTGTTGTTGTCTTAATGATGGATCTCCAACCTTCCTCCACTCTGCTACTGGTGCTCTCTCTCATGTTTGGATCTGTCAGTGTGCGACCCCCTCGCTGGTCCTGGACTATGAGTGGTCGGCACTTGACGATCTGCATGGGAGTGACCATTTTCAATTGTTCTAAAATCCAAAATAACTGAAAGCCGCACTGTTCCAGAACATCTAAATTTCAACAAGGCGAACTGGGATCTGTTTGCAGGAACTGTCCGAGGGGAACTCACAGAGAAGTTCTACAAAGTCCGGATCCCGCAGAAACGGTTCCAATATCCTCATAAAATGCGCCAAGACCTCCATTCCAACTTCCTCAAACAAACCCCAAATGCCAAAGACACCCTGGTTTAATTCTGACTGCCAACAAATCTCAAAAAGTACGTAAATGGCTCAGCGTCAGGTATACCAACGACCCCTCTGGTCCTAACGCCAGAGCCCATCAGAAACTCCGTGCTAAATCGAGACATACTTTCAAAATCAGTAAACGTCAGTCTTGGAGAAACTTCTGCTCCGGGCTGACATCTAAAACTTCGAAGAAAAAAGTTTGGAACATCATCAGAAAAAATCAAAGGGAAGAACACCAACCCCTCCATTCATCACCTGAAACTTGCCGATGCTTTGATCACTGACAAAACAAGCTGTTGCCAATCTGTTGGCCTCCACCATCCAGCAGAACTCCTCATCTTTAAATAAGTCTGCAGCCTTTTTAAGAAACAAGCAAATTAGAGAGAAGTCTTCATACAATTTCACATCAGACAACTCTGAAGCTTACAATCTGCCTTTCTCGATCAGCGAACTAAAATCAGCTTTGCAAACCTGCAATGACTCTGCCCCTGGTCTGGATGACATTCATTATCAGGTTTTGAAACACCTTCCAGAAAGCTGTCTCCAGACCCTTCTCAAAGTCTATAACCATATCTGGACCACAGGGTGCTTCCCGCCCTCCTGGCGGAAAGCCCTGATCATTCCAATCCCCAAACCTGGAAAGGACCCTACCAAACCATCAAACTATCGCCCAATAGCTCTGACCAGCTGCCTGTGTAAGCTGATGGAAAAGATGGTCAACTCCCGTCTGATGTGGAAGCTGGAAACCGACGGCCTTTTGGCCAGTGAACAGTGTGGGTTCCGCAAGTACCACTCGACAGTTGACCATTTAATCCGTCTAGAAACCACCATTCGCAACGCCTTTGTCAATAAGCAGCATGTGGTCGCTATCTTTTTCGACCTAGAAAAAGCGTATGATGACCCACGTGGAAATCAGGGATCCTTATGGATTTGCATATAAACTTGGTTTTTGTGGTTATCTGCCTATGTTTATCGAAAACTTCCTGGCTGATCGACAGTTCCAGGTGCGTGTTGGCACTACACTCTCGGACATCCATGGGCAGGAGTTGGGTGTACCTCAGGGGGAGCATCCTTTCTCCTGCCCTTTTCAGCATTAAAATCAATGACATTGTGAAATCGGTAAGCCAGGGCTCTGAGTCTTCTTTGTTCGTTGACGACTTCGCGCTGTACGCAGTGGAGCTTCTTACGCCAGCGTACAGCGTCGACTCCAACTTTGTGTCAACAGGATTCAACAGTGGGCCGAGGAAAACGGGTTTACTTTTTCACGTACCAAAACCCAGTCAATCCATTTTCACAGTTTTCGTCAATTTTTTGCTGATCCTGAAATTCTTCTGGATAAGTCCACCATTCCAGCTGTTAAGGAAGCTAAAATTTCTGGGGGTTGTTTTTGATAAAAAACTGAACTTTCTCAGCCATATTAAAAACCTCAAAACTTCTTGCCAGAAAGCTCTGAATATTCTACGGGTCGTAGCACACACTGACTGGGGCGCTGATAAGAAAACTTTGCTGCACCTCTACAGAGCCCTGGTCCGTTCCAAACTGGACTATGGTTGTGCTGTGTACGGCTCTGCAAGACCGTCTTACCTCAAACTCTTAGACCCTATCCACCATCAAGGGCTTCGTCTCTGTCTTGGAGCATTCCGCACCATCCCTGTGTACAGCCTGTATGCAGAGGCAGGTTGAAACTATCTTTGAACTACTATATCAGACTGTTCTCAGAGGTGACTGAAACCAGAAAACCCTGCCTATGACTGTGTCTTTTGACCCTCAGTTCCAAAGCAAATTCGANAAACCTTTGTCTGCACTCAGCCCCTTTGCAATCCAAAAAGGGTTTTAGTTGTCTGTCAGGAAACCTAAAATCAATCAAACGTCTGAGAAATGGGTCATTTCTGGTGGAATGGAGTGCCAACAAATACCCTCTTTTTCTGACCTTCTGCACCCCTTCGCTGCCACAGTCTATCAAGGTGGGCTATTTGAACGTCAAGGTTAGCCTGTATGTTCCATCCCCGATGCGTTGTTTCCGGTGCCAGAAGTTTGGCCATGTGCGGGATCGATGCTCTGGGGAGGAGATTTGTGGCGTCTGCTGCCAACCGAGCCACGAGATGCCGTGCGTTCATCCGGCGCGTTGTGCAAACTGCGGAGGCGGCCACCCCTCCTCCTCTAGAGAGTGTCCGGTTTGGCGCCAGGAAAGTAGTATCCAAAGGGTGAAGACGGAAAGAAAGATTCCATTCCACGAGGCAAAAAGGTTGGTTCTGGGCAGTCCGCCGCATCCGAACAAGTCCTACTCTCAGGTTGTGAAACAAGTTTCTTCAGTATCTGTCTCCTGTCAGACAGACACCTTTGTTTTTCCAAGACTCTGCAATCGAAACCATCTGCCCCCAGCGGAGGCAAGAAATCCGCTACCCCTGTGATAAACTCCCTTGGTGGTGGCGTAAAACCTGCTGCCTCCCATTCTGCCCAGCAGACACAGGTTGGGAGACTCTCTGCTTCAACAGCTCCCCTTCCCCCCAAAAAACCCCCTGTTCCTCCCAGGGGCACTCGCGGCCCCCAAGCGGTGCCTCATCAAGGCACGATCCCAGGGAAGCCCTCTGGTGTAGAGGTCATTGAGGTGGATTGCCCATCATCTGCCTCCGGAGCTTCCAAGAAAACAAAAAAAAAGTCCAGAGAAAAGACATTCAAGTTTGGAAACACACAATCCATATTCTCCTTTGCAGTCCGGATGATGATGAGACAGTAATGGACTGAGAAGTCTGTTGGCATCTCTCCATCCTCATGGATTCAATATCTCACTGGAACATTCGAGGTTTGAATTCTAATTTTGAAGAGCTGCAGCTCCTCTGTCAACATTTAAAACCTGCTGTCTTAGCTCTTCAAGAGACTCTGATACGCTCTGACAAATCTTTTTCTTTATCGGGTTTTAATGTTCTTTCTAAACCAGCACAGCCTTCTGCAGTTGGAGTGACGGTGGTGTGTCGTTGCTTATCCACAAATCTCTTCTGTTTAGCCCTGTCTACCTCAGTTCTCCCCTCCAAGCTTTAGCTGCCAGAGTCTCTCTGCATAAAACAGTCACTATTTGTTGTCTATATCTGCCCTCCTTCTGTATCCATCAGTCGACAAGAACTGGTCAGCCTGATTGAGGAGCTTCCACGACCTTTTTTGCTGTTGGGCGATTTCAATGGGCACAATCCTCTTTGGGGTAGCGTTGATACTTCGTCTAGAGGTCTCCTTCTGGAAAAACGTCTTCTCAGAGCTTGACCTGTGTTGTCTTAATGATGGATCTCCAACCTTCCTCCACTCTGCTACTGGTGCTCTCTCATGTTTGGATCTGTCAGTGTGCGACCCCTCGCTGGTCCTGGACTATGAGTGGTCGGCACTTGACGATCTGCATGGGAGTGACCATTTTCCAATTGTTCTAAAATCCAAAATAACTGAAAGCCGCACTGTTCCAGAACATCTAAATTTCAACAAGGCGAACTGGGATCTTTTTGCAGGAACTGTCCGTGGGGAACTCACAGAGGAAGTTCTACAAAGTCCGGATCCCGCAGAAACGGTTTCCAATATCCTCATAAAATGCGCCAAGGCCTCCATTCCAACTTCCTCAAACAAACCCCAAATGCCAAAGACACCCTGGTTTAATTCTGACTGCCAACAAATCTCAAAAGTACGTAAACGGCTCAGCGTCAGGTATACCAACGACCCTCTGGTCCTACGCCCGAGCCCATCAGAAACTCCGTGCTAAATCGAGACATACTTTCAAAATCAGTAAACGTCAGTCTTGGAGAAACTTCTGCTCCGGGCTGACATCTAAAACTTCAAAGAAAAAAGTTTGGAACATCATCAGAAAAATCAAAGGGAAGAACACCAACCCCCATTCATCACCTGAAACTTGCCGATGCTTTGATCACTGACAAACAAGCTGTTGCCAATCTGTTGGCCTCCACCATCCAGCAGAAACTCCTCATCTTTAAATAAATCTGCAGCCTTTTTAAGAAACAAGCAAATTAGAGAGAAAAATCTTCATACAATTTCACATCAGACAACTCTGAAGCTTACAATCTGCCTTTCTCGATCAGCGAACTAAAATCAGCTTTGCAAACCTGCAATGACTCTGCCCCTGGTCTGGATGACATTCATTATCAGGTTTTGAAACACCTTCCAGAAAGCTGTCTCCAGACCCTTCTCAAAGTCTATAACCATATCTGGACCACAGGGTGCTTCCCGCCCTCCTGGCGGAAAGCCCTGATCATTCCAATCCCCAAACCTGGAAAGGACCCTACCAACCCATCAAACTATCGCCCAATAGCTCTGACCAGCTGCCTGTGTAAGCTGATGGAAAAGATGGGTCAACTCTCCCGTCTGATGTGGAAGCTGGAAACCGACGGCCTTTTGGCCAGTGAACAGTGTGGGGTTCCGCAAGTACCACTCGACAGTTGACCATTTAATCCGTCTAGAAACCACCATCCGCAACGCCTTTGTCAATAAGCAGCATGTGGTCGCTATCTTTTTCGACCTAGAAAAAGCGTATGACACCACGTGGAAATCAGGGATCCTTATGGATTGCATAAACTTGGTTTTTGTGGGTATCTGCCTATGTTTATCGAAAACTTTCTGGCTGATCGACAGTTCCAGGTGCGTGTTGGCACCACACTCTCGGACATCCATGGGCAGGAGTTGGGTGTACCTCAGGGAGCATCCTTTCTCCTGCCCTTTTCAGCATTAAAATCAATGACATTGTGAAATCGGTAAGCCAGGGCTCTGAGTCTTCTTTGTTCGTTGACGACTTCGCGCTGTACGCAGTTGGAGCTTCTTACGCCAGCGTACAGCGTCGACTCCAACTTTGTGTCAACAGGATTCAACAGTGGGCCGAGGAAAACGGGTTTACTTTTTCACGTACGTACCAAAACCCAGTCAAATCCATTTTCACAATTTTCGTCAATTTTTTTGCTGATCCTGAAATTCTTCTGGATAAGTCCACCATTCCAGCTGTTAAGGAAGCTAAATTTCTGGGGGTTATTTTTGATAAAAAACTGAACTTTCTCAGCCATATTAAAAACCTCAAAACTTCTTGCCAGAAAGCTCTGAATATTCTACGGGTCGTAGCACACACTGACTGGGGCGCTGATAAGAAAACTTTGCTGCACCTCTACAGAGCCCTGGTCCGTTCCAAACTGGATGGTTGTGCTGTGTACGGCTCTGCAAGACCGTCTTACCTCAAACTCTTAGACCCTATCCACCATCAAGGGCTTCGTCTCTGTCTTGGAGCATTCCGCACCACCCCTGTGTACAGCCTGTACGCAGAGGCAGGTGAACCCTCACTGTCCAACCGCAGGTTGAAACTATCTTTGAACTACTATATCAGACTGTTCTCTGAACCAGAAAACCCTGCCTATGACTGTGTCTTTGACCCTCAGTTCCAAAACAAATTCGAAAACAACCCTACCTGTATTCCGTCGTTTGGCCTTCGTATGCAGCCTCACGCACGGAATGCAGGTCTAGACCTAGGAGTTGTGTCTGATTTTTTTTCAAGTTTCCAGATGAGCCTCCGTGGACCTTTTTCACCAGAGATTCGTTTTGATCTTGCAGCTTTTCGCAAAGAGTCCACCAGCTCTCTGGCATACAAGGCGTTGTATGCTGAGCTGAGTTCAAAACTCCCATCCTATCAGAAAATTTTCACTGACGTTTCCAAGTCTGAAGATGGAGTGGCCTGTGCAGCCTACTGCCCTGGTGCTCCTTCTCAAATACTGTTAGAACATATTCCTTCAGACGCTTCTCTGCTTACTACTCTGCTGAACTTTACAGCTCTGGTTCTGGCACTAAGATAATCTCACAGTCTCCAAAGAGGGACTTTCTGGTTTTGTCGGATTCGCTGTCGGCTTTGGAGGCCATATCTGGCCGCAACCTTCAGCACCCCGAACTTTTACACTTTTTTTTTGACCTTTTTACCAAGTTGACAGCGGAGGGTTACAACATTCTTCTGGCTTGGGTTCCTGGTCATGTTGGCATCGGAGGGAACGAAATGGTGATCGTTTGGCCAAGAATGCCACAAGAGAGAAACTGTCAAACACACCTATCCCCTGCTCAGATTTGAAACCCAAAATTAACGATTATGTAAAAGACCTCTGGCAGGAGGATTGGAATACACAGACGGATAACAAACTCTTTCAGATCCGTCCAAACCTAAAGGAGTTCCTCTCATCTTCGTCTGGTGGTCGTAAAGAAGAAACAGTTCTGTGCCGGCTGCACACCGGCCATTCGTATTTTACCCATTCCTACCTTTTAAAGTGAAAGAAGCTCCTTGGTGCATTCCGTGTCATGTGCCACTCACAATGAAACATATTCTTTTAGAGTGTTGGGATTTGCACGATGTGAGACACAAACATTTTACAGCAGATTCCATGAAAACCTTGTTCAGAGATGTTCCCGCCTGACGCGATCTTTGAGTTCTTGAAAGAGGTTAACATTTTTTATCGGATCTGAGATTTACAGTGGAAAGATTTTTAACAAAAAGTTTTGTGTTTTGTCTTGTGACTTGTTTGTCCACGTTTCTCTGGGCGATTCGCTGACATTTGTCTAAGATTTGTTGAAATGGTTTGTCTAGCTCTGAATTATAGTGCATCACTGTGTACCCTTTTTTTATGAACTAAGTACTTCCCTGATGGTCATGGAGTCATGGACGCATGTATTTTTTGTGTGACGATAGGAGCTCTGTCTAGTACTTTATTGTAATGTAGATGTCCATCACAGATATCATGTTTGTTTTATACACTAGTGTTCGTAACATTCCTTGATTGTTTTGTCATTGTGTTCATCCCTTCAAATGGGACTTCAGCCTATTTTCGAATAAACATACATATTGCTGTATCTTTCTTTCTCCCTCTTTGTTGCTTTTTGCCTGTCTCTCACTTGTACATTCTTTTCTTCATGCACATGTGTACATTTTGGTTGGTTATTCTCCATTTCATTTTTGCCTGTTGTGCTGTGTCCTACAGAGGGACGCATCAGAAACAAGCTGCCACCGCAGGCCCTCTCCTTTTCTCCCATATGTGCGTATATTATTAATCATTAATGTTTCTGAAGTGGCTGTTTTTTTCGCAGTGGTTGGAAAATAATAGCTATGATCAAACTGGTGAAAGATCTGAAGAAAGGTGGAAAAAGTTTTTCAGAGCAAAAAACATCACTGCCTGTTTAAAGAAAGGAAAGTAGCTGATAATATCCCATTCAGATGAAGTGGCGTATAGTCAGTGGAGATCAGCCAAAATGACTGAGGGAATACTGAGGCATGCTGGGTAATAGGATTTAGCTCCCTTATCTCTTGATTTTGTTGTAGTTGTCCTAATATTCAGGGGGTGGGGTGTGTGTGTGTTATGTCAGATTCGAATAAAGCATTTGCGGTAAAATGAGAAAAAACATCACATTTTAGTTCTCGTTCTCATTCTGAAAGATCATCTTGGTCAGGCCATGTTGCCTCATGTCGTCAAATACTATGGTGCAGTGAACGCTGTTGTAAATGTTCTACTGTCATATTGACCACCTCTATGATTGTCTGTGTGCGTGTGTGTGTGTGTGTGTGTGTGTGTGTGTGGGCTTGCGTGTACACGTGCATGTGTGTTTGTGTCTGCGTGTGCGTGTATGAGTATGAATAATCATGTTTTGTTTATTATTGAAGCAGGATAGAAGCCCAGCCAAGATGACGAGCAGCACACAGCAGATTATGCACCAGTTTGTGGCTGGTCTGAAGAATCGGAGTGAGGAGCTGCGGTTGAAGACAGCCAAAGACCTGTATCATTTTTTGGCCAACGATCTTCAGGAGCTGCCCCAGCCAGACATCACCCTGTTCCTGGATGAGTTCAACCATCATGTCTTTGAAATGGTGTCCAGCACTGACATGAACGAGAGGAAAGGCGGGATTTTGACAATAGGTGACAAACTGTGTCTGGATTCGTTATAGTTTTGTCAGGTTTTGATATTTGGTCTGTGTGTGTGTGTGTGTGTGGTGTGTGTGTGTGTGTGTGTGTGTGTGTGTGTGTGTGTATGAAGCAAAAAATGGAGCACATCAGCTCCTTATTGACTTCATAAGGGGGTGTTTCAGATTTTCTTTTTACATTATTGTTTGAAAATGTCATAAAGACGATTACAATTTCTTTTTTTTTGTGATCTGTGTTATGGTTGGCACTTGGGTAGGGTCTTAGAAAGTAGTGGAGTGGTGTATTCATTAAGACATATAGTAGTGTTATCAGCGTCATGCTTTTTGTTTCAGTGGCTCTGATATCGGTGGATGCTGGTAGTGTTTCAACACGCATGAGTCGCTTTGCAAACTACCTACGAAATATGATGCCATCAACTGATGCTGTTGTGATGGAAATGACTGCAAAGGCAATGGGAGTACTGGCCCTTTCGTCTGGTACTTTTGCTGCAGAATATGTGGAGTTTGAAGTGCGTCGAGCTTTGGAGTGGCTTTCAAATGTTGATCGAAATGAGGGACGGAGACACGCATCAGTGAGTGAAAACTGGAAATGGATCCTTTTTTTTTTTCTAGTTGATTCTGAAGTGCACATTAGGTTATATTTGGGGTGCGTACGCAAATCATTATAAGCCTGAAGTGGAAATAGATGAATTGTTTATTTGATTGAAAAATATATCTTTATCCAGACGTTATGCTGTATGCATCTGAAATTATTCTTTTTATAGCAAGCCACTTTAGGTGATGAGAATTGTGAGTTAAAACAAATTGTAGATGGATGTATGATTTAGTATGGTCATACAGTTAGTCCAAAGGTTGGTGAGGAAAACGGATGCTCGTTAGCAGGAGACGTTTTGAGCTTAGCTCATCTTCCGTCCTCTGGCTTGTGACTGTGGTTAACTCCATAGAAGATTTAATCTTGAAATTTGTTATGAAAAAATCTCTCAAGAATGATCCCATTCTTCCCCCCTACTTCTCTCCAACCGGCACAAAGTGTAGTTGTCGAGTACTGCAGTCACCAAATGCTTAAAAAAAAAATTGTTGATATGAATCTACAGGTTTTTATTGTTACTGTTATATTTATGGTGGTGGTGATGATGATGATGATGTCCGTCAGTCTGTCGCTGTTTCAGTGTCTGTCTCAGTCTCTCTCCCTCTCTCCCTCTCTTTGTCTCACAAGCCATACAGTGATATATGAGTGGTTCAGAAATGATAATGAAAAAAAAGCCAGCCCTGAGTTAATGGAAATATGCTTCACTTTATTTCCATTTTTTTTTTTTTTCATCACAGGTGCTGATGTTGAAGGAACTGGCTGTCAACACCCCCACCTTCTTCTTCCAACAAGTGCAGCAGTTCTTTGACTGTATATTCAATGCTGTCAGAGATCCCAAGGTCAGTAGAATGTTTCATCTACAACACACCAGTGACTTTGGTTCATATACAGCCTTTGAATCCTGTCAAGGCCTTTTTCTCATGTTTCGGTCCAAACAAGCGGCTTATCCCTACTTCGCGGCACAGTTTCCAAGAATATATTACTTATTGTTTCAACTTTGACAGAGATGCTTCCACTGCTTTGTACAGCTCAACAACACCCCCGTCAGGAATGTTCAAAAAGCATTTTCTCAGACAGTGCCATCTACACCACCAAACACACAGCGTTGGTCCTGGCACTTGAAATGGTCACAAAATTGAAAAAGAGAGAGATGTTCTCAAAATTGAAACAGAGATATTTTCTGATTCTCTCTGACGCCCTTGTGCTTTGGATATCGTACAGCAAGTCTTTGTAAATAAACAGATTGAAAGAATGTAAAAAAACATGAATACATTATGTTTTGCTTCTTAAGGGTATGTTTAAGGGTATGTTTTGAAATTGTGTGTTCTGACAGCTGATAATACGAGAGAGCGCAGTGGAGGCTTTGCGGGGCTGCGTTGGCATTGACGTCTCAGAGAGAAACCAAGAACACTCAACGCTCACAGTGGTATATACTGCAAATAATATTTGATTTTGTTCATTATGAGTATAATAATAAATCTTATAATTCAACTTTTTTTTTTTAAATCATATTTTGCAAGCATACAAAACCCCACAGCAGCAAAACAAAAAAAACATACAAACCCAGTAAAAAAGTGGTTTTAGTGTTTACTGAACACCTGTGTAAATATTTGGTAGTGAATTTACAACCCACAATTGTTGATTTATATGATAAATTTATGCATTTCTGGGGGTACAGTACACAATCCAGGTATCAAGGGACACAATTTTGTTTTCTTAGGTAGGCTCACTGATATGCCCACTGCTCTTTCAATTCTTGACATATATCTTAGATACTTGGGAAATTTTCTTGTTATATCCTTGGCTACAGCCAGACATCACAATAGTTTGATTTTGTTTGTAATGAGTAGACCAAAAATATACATAATGATGAATGTTTTTTTGAAAAACAGACACTTTCAGAACATAAACAAAACTATAGCACTAAAATCACAATGAAATACCACAAAAAAAACTGTGTTAGTATCCTTTGAACTTCAGGACCAACATCTATATTCACAATAAAGCTTGACAATGCATAAAATGTTTAGCAACCCATATCATAGGGGGCACTCCAGCCCAGGTAACGCGGGGAAAGAAGATGGGAACTGCACACATTATCCACAGCATCAGTCTGCACATCTTGCAAGCCTCTTGGGAATTTGTCTTGTTTAGCAGAGATTTAGCAGAATGAGAGAACTAACAATAACAACACTAAGTGTAACTTCCAATTATTGTCAGTTTTCTTTCACACATGTGGTTTGGTTCACTCATGAACTAAGTGCGATTGATAAAAAGTCATCACCACAGAAGGTAATAAGTAAAACATTGCAAAACCAACCACACCAAAAAAAAAAAAAAAAAAAAAAAAAAAAAAAAAAAAAAAAAAAAAAAAAAGAGACTGCTAGATAGGACTGAGCTACAAAAGGCCACACCACAGATGATGAAAGCACACTAACAACTGAAAAATAAACCGGTGTCGCAGAGAATACACCACACCACAGAACCTATGGACAGAAGGATCAGGATCCCACACTACTGCCAATAAATGCCAGTTATAGTTGACTGACATACATTTGGTACACACACACACACACACACACACACACACACACACACACACACACACACACACACACACACACACACACACACACACACACACACACACACACACACACACACACACACACACACACACACACACACACACACACACACACACACACACACACACACACACACACACACACACACACACACACACACACACACACACACACACACACACACACACACACACACACACACACACACACACACACACACACACACACACACACACACACACACACACACACACACACACACACACACACACACACACATGTACCCACACCATGCACAAGCACTGCTCTCTCTCTCTCTCTCTCTCTCTCTCTCTCTCTCTCTCACTCACACACACACACACACACACACACACACACACACACACACACACACACACACACACACACACACACACACACACACACACACACACACACACACACACACACACACACACACACACACACACACACACACACACACACACACAACTCCATTGAAATTATCAATGTTCACCTTGATACCTGGATCACCCGTGAAAAAAAGGTCGAGATTTGGGCAATCAGCACTGGCCTCTGTCCATTCTGAAACAAGTTTAGACTGACGAGTGCCACACCCTCTTCCTCTGCCACGCCCCCTCACACTGGACCCCTCGCCATTGTCCTGAACCCCCTCCCCTTCCTCGACTCTCCTCCCGACCTCTCACGAAAGGAGGGAGGAAGGCAGTCGACGTAGACGGAATCGGCTCGTTTCTCTCCGATTCGGGCCCACTTGCGCCGGTATCGCTCGGTTTGAAGTCGAGGATCAGCTTCGTCATCAATACCAATCTCCGATAGCAAAGGGTGGTGTTGATTGTGATCGCTTTATCCTCCGAATCGCTTCGTTCCACTTCTCTGAAGTCTTCGTCATCGTTTTCACGGTCTCGGATAACTTCTTGAAGCACTTCAAGAGCCATTAGATCGTTTGAAAACGGCACGCGCCTGATCGAACTGCCTGCTCGACTCGCCATCTTGAACCGAAAATGACTCAGCCGAACTTTGCCGAAGTTAGATGAAATTACCTCGAACGCCGTTCGTGCAAGGGCACACAGCTTTCCCGAAACCACCACGAACGCCGTTCGTGCCAGGGCAGTCAACGGGTTGAGAATGTGGATAAACCTACATTTAGCCTTAACCTGGAAAGAGGCCGACAAGTTATATGAGCAGCAAATGTGACGCAGTTTCCAAATTGTATTTAATCCATATGCAGTCACGTTGTGTCTTGCTTAATTTAAAAAAGAATTGGAAATCTTCAGTTCAGTCTGTGATTAGATGATAATGACATTGATGATTATCATCACCATCACAGTCTTAGGAAGAAACTCTAGGTAAAGCTTGACAGCAGGTCTTCAGAGAAGAAACCCCCTCCTTAGACAAGTGTTTTTTGGCCCAGAATACCTTACACTCTAAGGGGGCTGGGCCGCATCCAGGTCATGACCCCTAGATGCCCTTCTGCTACCAGTATTATTACAATATTACCAGCGAAGGTCAAAGTTATATACCTAGGAACATACCCAGTAGTTATGATTTTTTTTCCAATGCTTTGTTAATGAATAAAACGCGTTATGTAACCTTAGTAAAAATCTGTGTTAAAACTTTCAAGATGTGGTTGTTGCAGCAATGTTTTGACCGGGCTGAAGAGCAGATAGACGAGGGACAGCTGAAAGAGAAGAAGATGACAAAGGACGAGTGGGTGCACGGTTCCCTGCTTATCATCAATGAACTACTGCGTTGCAGCAACATGGAGGGTGAGGTAAGCCAGGAAAGGGAGGCCTTGGAAGGCTGACAGCGGACATTGGATTGAATTATCAGTGATCTCTTCGTGTGTTCAAATAGGGCGTATCATGCTCTAGAAAGGAAATTGTGGGTAGAAAAATTGTGAAAGGGGGATAAGTTGCACCACCAGTTCAGTCCTTTTAGAATCTTTCACAAGAAGATTTAATAGTGACATTTTCCACTATTGTTGAATATGTGGAACTCGTTCTTGTTATGTTTTATCACTGGAATGACAATTTGACTTCACAAAAGAAATTTACTAGCTGGTAGGCAGTGCCCTAGACATTAAGGCTTCATTTACTGGTCTGTTGGTATTTTTTTTTTTTTTTTTTTTTACAGTTTACTTTTCAGAATAATTCATTTGTTAGTCTGTCAGCAGTTGTCTTTAGATTAATACATTACAGCTGTTTAGAACTCTTTTTAATTCTTTGGGAGTAATTGATAGAGTGGCATATTGATAAATTTAATGTTTAATATAGGATGCGAGATGATTTTTTTTTTTTTGTTCTGAAAAATGAAAAATACAGAATGCACAAATTATCATACCTTTCTTGCTGAGAAATGGAAACCAAACCAGTTATAAG
>JADBJO010000132.1:980000-1020000 GCA_016801955.1 Conus betulinus | reverse complement strand
GAAATGTATTCAATTAAGAGTTAATGAAGGTAGATTTGATTGTGTAAGGATGCTTCAGGCATCTTAAAGATAGAAATGACATTTTATTCCAAATGAAAGAGCAGAACAGTAGATTAGGTATTTGCATTACATGTATGTGTAAGGCTGAGTGTAGGGGATGTCAGCATTTGAAACGGTGTGTGTAGATTAAGACTGTTTTTAAAAGAACCTGTTAATTGCTAAGTATTAGTGTGACTTTGTTCAGATTATTTGTGAGTTCAGTGTTACCGTGATTTTGTAAGGGCAGTTGATGGATGTTCAGGTGTTTCTGACATTTTTAGTCTGCAGCTGATGTTAAAGTCATGCGCTTCATTCAGGTTTGCAACATAATGCTACGGTGCCGTGCCAGTCGCGCTTTCTACGTCCAGCAAGCTCTCCTGGCAGCCTTGCCACGATTGGCCGCCTTTAACCCTGCAGTCTTCTCTCGCGCGTGAGTCTGAGGCATGACGTTTTGATGGCATAGTGTTCTCAGTTCACAAGTATAGATGAAGAAAATCTTGTAGTAAGCTAGAAGTGGTATAAAAACAGTTACAGTTATGATGATGTAGCGTGTGCAGGGTTTTGTATGCATAATGTGCATATGTGATACACTTGTATGCCTCTGTGTGTGTGGTGTGTGTGTGTGTGTGTGTGTGTGTGTGTGTGTGTGTGCATGCTTGCAAGACTAACAGTGAATGTATAGGTCATCAAATGACCCTTTGCTTAATGTTTGCTCATATAGCAGTAGATTTCTTGTGTTGAAAGTATGAAGTAAATGGCAGGAAAAGCCAGTTTACACCTCATGAACTGCCAGAAATCCACAGCTTCAGGGGCCATTGCACCTGAGCCACTCCTCCTCCCCACAGGTGGATTGTCCCCAAATCCTGCACACACACACACACACACCCCCTCCCCAGATCTCTACACTTTCATGTCTGCATATACCACCCAGTTTCAGACCAGGACAGACCATTTTTTATTATTATCATTTCTTGAATGGGATTGTTGATGTAAGTGCTTTCATTGTGTGACCTTGGAACAAGATGATGGTATGGACAAGACCATTCATAATGACACTGTAGTCATGTGTCAAGGAGACAAACTGCGATTGAATTTATCTTAATTTTTGTTGGAAGTCACTGTCGCCCTGTGATTTACAGATAAACAAACACAAACAAATCCACAAGCACACACATCCACACACACACACACAGATACACACAGACACAGACACATACAGACACATACACACACACGCATGCGCGCGCGCACACACACACACACACACACACACACACACACACACACACACACACACACACACACACACACACACTCTCTCTCTCTCTCACACACACACATACACACACACACACACACACACACACACACACTCTCACTCACACACAGTCTATTTCTTTCTACATCTTGTCCATCACTTTTTTTTTTTTTTTTTTTTTTGCCTAGAGGAGTTGATATGGGTTATAGTCATTTCTGACTCAGATACATGTCATTTGGATAACATTTACTATTTTCTCTCTCGTTTCAGTTACCTCTCTGAGACCATCATTTCTTGCTGGCCTCGTTGAAGCGCGACCGTGACCGCACTCAGGCATTCCAAGCCATTGGTTATCTGGCTATCTCTATACAAGGGGAGATTTTCCGACATCTGCCACGAGTCATGGAGATCATTCGCACCTCACTGCCACCCAAAGACTACTCAGCTAAGTGAGTTATCAGAACAGTCTCTGATGTAATCGACAGTGGTGTTTTGATGCATCTGATTGAATTTCTGTTCCATCGGTGGTCTGTTGAAGGGGAAGGAAATCTGTCGGCAAAGAAATTAGTTCTGGGTCGTCGAAGAACTGCTTTGAAAGACAAAGTTATTAATACTGGGTAGTCAGAGAACTGCTTTGAAAGGCAAAGAAATTAGTATTGGGTATTCAGAGAACTGTTTTTGAAATGTTACATTTTTAATGTTTAACCTTTTCGCTGCTATCATATTTTGCTAAGGCTCATGCTGGATGGAACAGAATGAGTGTTGAATCATGATGAATACTATTCGTCAACTAAGCATTGCAGAAGATGTTTCGATGACGAATGCTGTTCATCAACAAGGCAGTGAAGAGGTTATGAAGTCCCATAATATTTTAAACGGTACCCCTCAGCATTTTAATTTAAGTGTATGACTTACAAAAATGTTCAACTCCTATTTGTATGTAATATGGCATGAAAGTATTTTGGGTGTCCTTCTGCTTACCTTGGGCTGTGTCGCAGGAAAACGAGAAACTTTGTGGTGGACCCCTCTGTGTTCACCTGCATCAGTATGCTGGCCAGAGCCATGGGGCCAGAAATGACTGCCAATGTTAAGGAACTGCTGGAGTCCATGTTTGCCACAGGCCTGAGGTGTGTAATTGTGTATATGTGTGTGTGTCAGACCTGTTTACGCCATAAGAGTTTGCTCTGTTTTGTATATGCGTTTGGCAAAAATTATTTTTTCAATGTTTTTTTTCATCAACATTATTGCTATTACTGCTATCATTAGTATGATCGTCGTTACTGTTGTAACTGGCATCTCTTCTTCCCTATGGCCACATTTTTATTCAGTGCCCATCTTGTGATGAATTTGAGAAAAAAGGTTTTCATTGTCCTGAATGTTGTTTATCTTGTCTGAAGAAGACCTAAGAGGTTAACGTGCCGTGTATTGTCATGGAATATGTTTGTCCATGTCAAAAGACAGAGTTATTTAAATTCCTTTAAAAAATTTATTTCAGTTTCCACCTGCCGTCACCTCATTTTGAAACTAGATATATGATGAATATGACAGACTAAAAAAAAAAGTTGAAAAGAAAGTCAACAGACGAAGTTTCTGAGTGGTATTTTTACTTGCGGTATACAACTACTGCAGGAACTTTGACCAGTTCTTGTTATCTATCATGCATGAAATCATGTTGTTTGTCAGTGTCTGTTCGACAACGTGCCCTGAAACCGATGGGGGGAAAAACAGCAACGAGAGAGCATGAATTTGTTCTAACATATGCTGAAGATTCGGCTTTTAAAGTAGTTTATTTAAGAACGAATCTGTTTTTACTGAAGTTCATGCAAGAACAGATGGTTACTACTTGGAAGAAGAAACCTTTGCTGTTTGATGGCAGGGTTGAAATGAAACAAATATCATAATCTACTTTTACAAAAAAATTGGAATTTTGTCCACACTCTTTTTAGAAAACATGCTCATTTTTGTTGAAAAGTACACCAGTGACAGTTTTATGGTAAACAGATCTGATGTGTGTGTGTGTGTGTGTGTGTGTGTGTGTGTGAAGTAAAGAGGATGGAGACACAGGGATGTGTGTGCTTGTGAATGTTGTGCATACATGTGTGTGTGTGTGTGTGTGTGTATGTATGTGTGTGTGCGTCTCTGTCACACACATACAGCACACGCACAATAGCATGCTCCCCATGCACGCTCCCGTGCATACTCCATGCATGTGCACACATACACATGCACACGCACACATGCATGCACGCTCTGTCATGAGGTGTTCATGTCACCAGCTTGATGTGTGTATGAGTCATAAGGGGTAATTTGAGTAGAAATTCTCTCTCCCCTGCCCCCTTCAGAGCTAACACAAGATTGTGTTACAAGTCTGTTGTACCCAGGTTTGCTGAGTAAATTGAAAAGATGGTAGCAGGGGATGGGGATGCTCAAAACATTTGAGTGAAGCTGATTTAAAACAAAAGTGTGACACTGTGTCAGCAGCCCGGCTTGCTGATTGACACATAAGTGTGACACTATGTCTGCAGCCCAGCCCTGACAGCTGCTCTGAGAGAGCTGGCCACCCAAATCCCCCAGCTGAAGAAGGACATCCAAGACGGACTGTTGAAGATGCTGAGCTACATCCTCATGGGTCATCATTTGCGTCACCCAGGAGCCTCAGTCCCTGTTGCAAGTGGGTTTTCATGTGACACTGACATTGACATACAGGCTGTTTTTTTCTTGTACTAACATGTACAAACAAGTGCCTCTGTCCTACCTGACAGTAAGCATACGTCTTACTTGGAAACCCAAGTAAACATTGAGAGAGCAAGGGAGCTACCCATGCTTCCAGTTCATCGCAAGACAGAGTAATTGTTCTTGACTAAAGTATCACTTCCTGTAGTGCTGTCAGTATTGTTGTTAGCATTGTTGCTGTTTTTTAACTATGACTATGGCATTTGATAGCAAAAAGGACTGTTCAGCAGCCAGTGAATTGGCCTTGAGTTTCTCTCCCCAAAGCGCTGGTTTTCTTTTTCTGCAGGTAATGCTGCGGCAGAACCTAATGATGTGACCAGCATCACTCTGGCTCTACGCACACTGGGCAGCTTTGATTTTGAAGGTATAGAAGCTATTTCCAAAACTGTTGGCTTTTTGTTTGTTTATTTGCTATGTTCTTTTTTTTTTTCTCCAAAACTGTACTGCGACCACACAAAGCAGTTAAAGATCGGCACAGAAAATGCCAGATTATAAGCAGTTGCATGGAAAAATACCTTTTAAACTTTTTAACCCAATGCCTACCAGATCGACTGAGATCGACCGCGAGATTTCCTCTTTCTGAATACCGGATCGACCGAGATCGACCGCTGAATACTCGGTCAATGACTTTCGCTTTCACCATCACATATCCCAGAATGCAATTGCGACAGAAGACTCTTCCAGTTCTTCCGTTTCTGGACGCCGTTTTGGTTTTTGTTTGCATGAGTTTTGGTGGAGTAGTTTTGCTGCTGTGAATGTTCAAATTTTGGATTTTTTTTCATGAAGATTTTCTGGGAAAATGGCGGATCAAGTAACTACGCAACTTGCAGAATTCATTTTCTTAAGTGATATTGATGAAGAGAGCATATTTTCGGGCTACACTCTTGAAGAAGATTTGAAGTGAGACAATATGGACGTCGATCTTGACCTAGTTATAAATAAAGATCGACTGCTGACTGATTTTGAGGCCCAATCGATAATGATTCAGGCAATGATAATGACGACGTCGAATAGCCCATTGCTGCTGGGGCCACCCCCCCCCCCCCCCCCCCAAAAAGAAAATTTGAAAAACAAAACTTGCTAGAGATTCTTTAATTGTTGACTAGAGTGGTTGGCTACAAGAAGTGAAGCCCCCCCCAGAAGTTTCTCTTCTTTTGATAGCCAGGAAAATGGGTCATCAGTGAGTGTGTCCCACGATTTGCCTGTAGAGCATCACCTTTAGCCTTTTGATTTCAGAAGAATTTTGGCAGACTTTTAATGAGAAACAAATTTATTTGCTGCACAAAAGCAAGCAGAAAAGCAGAGGGGTTGCTCAGTGCACTTGTGCAAAAGTCCATTTTTGTTGAATTCCATCGCAATCTAAAGTCCAGTATTCAGTAATCTGTTCTTGTTATTTTTTTCTCCTCAGTAGTTAGAAGACAAATCTTCTTGTATGTGATGCCTTCAGTTTAACAAAATTGTTGAAATTTGGGTGTTTTTTTTTTTTTCACAACAAAAGTTGATTATTTAGTGTGCATACCATAAAGAATGACTTTATTTGTTCCTAAAGGTTTCAGTACTTTGTTTAGACTTGGAAAATCACTCTGTGCTCCTAATCCATGACATTCTGTGGGTACAGTGAATTTAGGGAAAATTTGTTTTAGCTCCGAGAACACCGAAGTAGAGTTAGTCTGTTTGGTTTTTTTTTTTTTTTTCTCGTGTACCAGTTCACTATATGTGGGGGAAAATGGCTGTTTTGGATGGAGTGATGTCTTTGAATTTTTTTCATTACTTTTATAGAACAGATAAGTTAAAAACAAATTTTTCGTTGAGGTTTCTTTATGGCAAGTGTGTATGTTGTTGCGGAGTTACCTCTCTTGGCATAGTATCCACATAGTCATATAGCACAAAGTCATACGGTAGGCAGAGGGTTAAGTGGTGGCTTATGTCTTTTCAGTTGTGTTCTCCAAAGGCCAAAATTTGAAGCTTTAAGCATGTTTTATTTTCTGTGTATTGTCACAAAGTGAAAAAAGTGTATGTGTTTGGTTTTGAGCTGGCAAGCAAGCAGGCTAGTGAACAAACCATTAACGGGGTTTAACATCAGTCAAAATGAAGGGTTTTATCACACCCAAGGGATTGTTCATGAGTAGATTTTCTTTTTTTTTTTTAATACTTGCAAGTGATTTTTTTGGTCTTAATCGAAGCATTGCGTCATATATCAGCAGCAATATTTTCATGCACTGAATGAAGGATAATTGAGTGTGAAGTTTGAAACACGATTGCTTTGAATGTATGGTGCTTGTGTGGTAACAGGATTATCAGATGTCTTTGGTGTTTGTATGGAAGCAGGATTTTCACCTGTGTGTCGTGTTTGGTCAAAACTAGGCCATTCCCTGACACAGTTTGTGAAACACTGTGCGGAACACTACCTGGGATCAGACCACAAGGAGATACGTCTTGAGGCTGTTCAGACCTGCGCCCGTCTCCTGACGCCTTTGCTGAATGTAAGTCCTGTATTTATCTCAGGTTTTTTTTTTTTTGTCTTAAGTGTATTGAATGCCCATCTTGTGCCAAATTCAACAAAGTTAAGTGATTGCTCGTTCTTCATTCTTGTTGTCCTGAGTGTTTTTATCTTGCCTGAAGAAGACCAAAGATGTTGAAACACATCGTGTTTTGTCTTGTGATTTGTTTGTCCGTGTTGTTCAGCAGAGTCATTGTAAGTGCTGTTTAAAGTTTGTATGTTGGAGGTTAGTGCATGCGCTCACACACAAGTATTCTGTTGCAGAATTTCAAAAGAACAGGTGTGTATGTGAATAGGTTTGTGGTGTTCAGATTCAATACACAGAAATAGATGACATTGACAGGATTTTGAACATTGCAATGATTAGCTGATTTACTGCTGTAGTCGTCTGTCCAGCTACTGGCGACCAATCAGAACCAGATCAGTGTGGCTGCTATAGCCACCGTGGGAGATGTTCTGGGAAAACTGCTTGTGGTTGGCACCACTGACTCAGGTCAGTATGCTCATGCTTGCTTGTTTTCTTTTTTTATTTGTCATCAGTATACAGTAAAAAGAGGAAAACGGAGAGAGAGATAGAGGCAGAGAGAAGAGAGAGAGAGAGGGAAACGGAGAGAGAAAGGGAAACGGAGAGAGGGATAAAGAGAGAGAGGGAGAGAGAGGGAAACAGAGAGAGAGAGAGGTTTTTAACAGTACTCTGTTTTTCATAGTATGAGTTTGAACTTATCTCCCTTTTTGTCATGATTGCAGATCCTGACATTCGCTACAGCGTGCTGATGTGTTTGGACGAACGCTTTGATCCTCACCTTGCCCAGGCAGAGAATCTGAGCACTCTGTTCTTCACTCTGCATGACGAGGCATTTGAGATCCGAGAGCGAGCCATATGCATGATCGGCCGACTGAGTAGCAAGAATCCTGCGTATGTTCTGCCAACACTCAGAGCTCTGCTTTTACAGGTGAAAGCATTAATTTTGGTGGTGTTTGGTATGTGATATGGAATGGTGTGTGTGTGTGTGTGTGTGTGTGTGTGTGTGTGTGTGTGTGTGAATGGGAGGGTAGTGTGGGTGAATGATTGAGAGAGAAATCGTAACCGAGTGAGTGAGAGAGAGCAAATGAGGGAATGAGTGAATGAATACGTGAAAGAGAGAGAGAAAGAGAGAGAGAGAGAGCACTTCGTGGGTGGGTGAGTAATTGAGGGATTTTTAGAAAGATTCAGAGAGAGAAAGGATTAGTGAGTTATTGAGTGAAAATAAGAGCGAGAGAATTATGGTTAGAAGTTGCCAGAAACTGCTCTCCCCCCCCCCCCTCCCCCCCCCCCCCCCCAAAAAAAAGAATCATTCTAATTGTGATTGTTGTAGTGTGCAATGACATTGTTTACAGCACATGACAGGATCATTGTTATTGATCATAATTATTGTAGTTGCTGTGACAATGTTTACAGTGTATAATAGATTCATTGCTATTGATCTCAATATCATACAGTTTCTGTGACAATGTTTTACAGTGGGATAACTGTTATTTGATGTGATTGTTGTCCATGCTGCGATTTTCTTTGCAGTATTTGACAGAAATTCAGCACAGCGGCATTGGTCGCAGCAAGGAACAGGCTGCACGCATGTTGGGCCACCTGGTGGCCAACTCATCCAGCCTCATCACTCCATACGTGGATCCCATTCTGAAGGTAGGTTGGTTTAAGCCTGGCTGGGACCAGGGGGATTGTGTGGCCTCCTCGGATCGGTTTGTGTGTGTGTGTGTGTGTGTGTGTGTGTGTGAGTGAATGTGCGTGTATGTGTATGCATGCATGTATGTGAGTTGAAAGTCTGCTCTTGAATTTGGCTAGTATTTGTTGAAAACATGTCTGCTTGTCATATGACTACAGTGTTGAGTAAAGTTTGCATAATGCAAAAAATTTTGCGCATAAATCTGATGATTGAAAAAAAATCGGTTTTGCTTACCTGTTCAAACCTAGTGCCGTGGACAAAAATTTGTGAGGTCACTTGTGAGGCTGCTTGCATTCTTGTAACAGATCTGTTTACCCATTTGATGTTGCTTTATTTTGTAAAGGTATTTGGGCAAAATAATGATTATTGATTGTTTGTCATCATTTAAAACTAGTTGATGATGTTTGCAGAAATGGGTACCTGTTTTTTTTTGTGACTGGCAAAGAGCTGATATTGCTTAAATTAGAGGAAAACAGGGAATTGTTTCTGTGCTGTGTGACTGGCAAAGAGCTGATATTGCTCAAATTAGAGGAAAACGGGGAATTGTTTCTGTGCTGTGTGACTGGCAAAGAGTTGATATTGCTCAAATTAGAGGAAAACGGGGAATTGTTTCTGTGCTGTGTGACTGGCAAAGAGTTGATATTGCTCAAATTAGAGGAAAACGGGGAATTGTTTCTGTGTTTTTAGGTGCTGATCCCTAAACTGAAGGAGCCTGATCCCAACCCTGGTGTGACGGTCAATGTGCTGGCCTGCCTGGGAGAGCTGGCTCAAGTCAGTGGCACCGCCATGCGAGACTACACCTCCCAGCTGCTGCCCTTGATCATAGACATGCTTCAGGACTCCTCCTCCATTCAGAAGAGAGAGGTCAGAGCGCTTGCCAGGATCAGAACCTTTAGCATGAACAGTCACTCTTCCTTTGTTGTTATGGTGCACTGATCAGTAAGACTTCTGTTATAATGATGTTAAGTGTAGAACTTCATCATCACATCAGATTTCACTGTATGAAGTTCAGACTGTTCTCCCATAGAACGACACTTCCCATTCTTTTTTTTTTTTTTTTTTTTTTTTTTTTTTTTTTTTCATATGGTGATATTTTTGTTTATCTGTCAAGATGAAGTTCTCCACATTTTTGGCAGAGACAGTTTTCTTGTTGCCATGGATTCTTTTTTTGTTTGAAGTGTATGCTGCATGTAGGATCTTAGTTTACCTTTTCAGTCACAGAGCTGCCACCTGCTACACTTTCGGCGTAGCACGCTATGATTTCTTTGACACCGCTATGCTGTTAACCAAAGTGACGAAATGCTATGCCCCCCCCCCCCCCCCAAAAAAAAAATTAAATGTAATTCAGAAAGAGAAACATGTTTCACAAACTTAATTGCAGCATAAACAGAACCAAGACGAGTAGAGATCTATGGATTGTAGACAAAAAAAAAAAAAAAGGCCAGGCTCAGTAAGGAGAGGATGAAAAAGAAGAAAAATCGCTGAAGATATTGTGATTTTGTTGCCTTGATGATTGGTTTGTTTTTTGGCTGGTTTAATTTTTTTTGTTTAGTTTTTGCTTGGTCATTTCAAAACCACATGATAACTGGTGAGATTGCCGTCTTCTTAGCCCACCATCATGTCATGTGTAAAGCAAAGTAAAACTTAAAGAGCTGTTGTGTCACGTGTTTGGAATACAGGCATTCCATATGAGTGTTGTGTTTAAGTTTTGAATGCTGCACTTAATTAAAATGTCAAAATGCTACAGTTTGTGGTCGTGAGACCTTAGCAGCTCTGCATCTGAATCGAGGATCTCCTGGGAAAAAATCTGTACAAATTTCTCAATTTTGTTTATATCTTTGCAAGTTTGCCTTTAACAACGAAATGGAAAAAAAGGACAAACTTTGGTAGTTTTTTTTTTGTGGTTGTTGTGTGAAGCTTATCAGTTTGTGTCAGATTCAAGAAAGAATGAGGTAAAGAAATAGGGAAATAAATGAACTGAAAAAGAGGGCATTAAAACGAAGGAGTTGGGAGAAACATGTTTGCCATTTTTAAAAAAAATCTTTAACGCAGATTAGACTGTATGCAGCTTCTGAATACATGGGAAAGAAAAGCTCAGAACAATGTGGACGTTTACTAAACAAAACGAGAATTTAGAATGAACAGAGAGAAGCAAATACAGCAAAACGAAAACAGAACCTGATTTTTTTTTTTAGTATGATGGGTACATGCATACACTATTGTGAATCGGCATGAGAAATCCTCATGAGTTTGATTTGATTCCTCCAGATGGCGCTGTGGTCACTGGGTCAGCTGGTGGAGAGTACAGGGTGTGTGGTGGAGCCCTACTACAAGTACCCTAGTCTGCTGGAAGTGCTCCTCAATTTCCTCAAGACTGAACAGGGACCCAGCATACGACGTGAGGTAAGTTGGGTAGGCAGCCTACAACTCTTGTTGGATGCTGCTGGGTTTTGTTGTTTGTTTGTTTGTTAATTTTTGGTCATGAAAGAAAACGGAACAAATTTGTAAAGAGACTTTGATTTTCAGTGTTGTGTGTACGCCTCCGTTTCTTTAGATTATTTGAAAATGTGCAGAAGAAGGGAGTGAACTTACTTTGACATATATTAACCACAGAGGGGAATAATGTTTTCTTCCCAGTAAATGTGAATGCACAAACATAAGGAAGAAACTTATTTTCTTAATGGACTATTCTGTCGGTTTTCTCATCCATGAAAAGGTTCTGGGAGACTGAAAGAGGTGGGGGAGATGGAGGGGAAGAGGCAGGATACCTGGAGCCTGAATTCAGCATTTTGTTTCAGTCAAGCGGCGGCCTGCCTGACTGACTAAAAAACGTTGCGCGAGAAAAAGGCCCACCCTTAAGATGCAAGATATTATTCAGTATCTGCTGTGTGCCACATGTTTGGAATATCTTTTTAGAGGAACAAAATTAGAACAGCTTGCTTTCCGTGTTGATTTATACAGACATGTGGGTCAGATTCTGTTTTTGAAAAGTTGTAATAGCCAAAGATGACTTAAAAGCATCGCAGAAGAGCGTATCACTTAACGATGGTGCCTGAAGTAAACGTGATAGGATGATAGTCATGGTCAAACTTTTAAAAGGAGGCGAAAGTGTAGTCTGATTTTGTGGGTCAGCTGGGTTTGTTATATTGTTGATGCATACTGCTTTTACTCAATGATTATAATTACTGTGAAGAGGAAAGAAAAGAGAGAAGAATGAAGAATATAACGTGATGTTTATTGTGTGTCAGGTGATCCGAGTGCTGGGTCTGTTGGGAGCACTGGACCCACACAAGCATCGTATCAACATGGGGCAGGACCAAGCCAGCGAGCTGCCGTCAGCAAGTCGGAGAAAAGACCGGAGGAAGGAGGTGGGTGCTAGGATTTCTGGGAATCTTGAACGATGTTTGTTTTTGAAAGAGATTTTTTTTTTTGTTTTTTTTTTTGTTTTGTTTGTTACAGTTTTGTCAGACAGCTCCCTGCTGGCCATAGGTTCACTGTGTGAGTTGGGTAAATGCTGCACACAGAATCTCTTCATCTGAAAGATTAGCTGCCAGGCCACTACATGATGAAGTTGAGAGGGGGAAAATTTCTGGATTCATGTCAAACAATAAACCTTAAATTTTAGGCAAGTTATGTAGGCAAGTGTGTCGTATGCATATCACTTGGGTCCAGTGGAAGAAAGTTTTGTTTGTTGGTTGGTTGGTTTTTTTCAATATACTTTTCTCATACTTATATGTCCAATTAAATGCCTTATCCCCACTTAGCATGGAATGACACCGTATTATCAAGATCCTCTAGGAAAAAAAAACATGGGGAGAAAAGGGAGCTAACTTCACTTCAATCTCAACCTAGGCTAGCCAGAATGATGTTGCCATTACTGGCTGTTGTGAAATGCATTTTGATTGACCAAAGCTAGACCTCTTTCGAAAATGGAATTGAAGAGGGCGTTAAAACATTGGCCATGTGGTGTGTTTTCACCAAAGAGTGATGTCTTAATGACTCTTGTGCATGAAATTGCATCTGTCTTGTGTGTTCTTCATCAACAACACATGCTGATCCATGCTGATCTGTAGGAGCAATAGCTGCGACTACTGGCCCAGAAATATTGAAGGAAACTGGAGAGAGGGCATGAGTTTGTGTAAAAGTATGCAGATGAGTTAGGTTTTGACTTAATTTATGTTGGAAGAATTTTGACTTAATTTGTGTTGGAAGAACCTACTTTTACTATACTTGCTACAATATCAGGTATCTCTCTACTCAACGGTGGCTGTCTTCTCTCTGCTTCTCTCTTTTGATGGCAGATGAAAATGATTTGTCCCCCTTCCCATGTCTTGAGAAAAAACACCACCAAAACTGGAAGATTTGTACACACGTTTGTAGAAAATACACCCATTTTTTGTTGAAAAGCACACCAACAGCAGTTCTAGAGTAAACAGGCCAGCAGGTCGCATGCACATGGAAGTGTAATTCTGTTGCTTGTGTGGGTTCTTTCACAACTGATGGCAGTTTTGTTGCTGAGAACAAAGGCGCACATTCACAGATCTCTGAGTGAAGGGCTTGTGGACCCATCTCTCTCTCTCTCTCTCTCTCTCTCTCTCTCTTTTGACCTTGCTAGCTTTTCAAGCAGACTGCATCTCTTCCTTGCCACTCTTCCTACCTTTCATGTCAAAGAGGGTCACAGGAGAAGAAAGCAGCGCAAGTCGCCATGTTGTCACCTCAGAGCAGACTGGACAGTGCCACCTTTGCCTTGCTCCTCACCTTGTTGTTCTGGGGCAGTTTACTGATGAGGTGCAGAGACATTAAGCAAAACCCGGGACCCATAGACAACCAGTCGAGACTGGGCAGCAGTGGATGGACGAGCATGGACAGGACCAGGCTGCTGAGGAGAAAAACGGTTATCCCCTCATGGGTGACTGATGATGTTGTTGCAGAGTTCAACATGCTGGAGATGCTAGCAAACCTGGGAGCCAACAGCAGTCTGGAGGAGTTCTACCCCCAGGTGGCCATCGCCATCCTGCTGCGCATCATGCGGGACCCCAGTCAGAGCCAGCAGCACACCATGGTGGTTCAGGCCATCACCTTCATCTTCAAGTCCCTGCAGCTGAAGTGTGTGCCCTACGTACACCAGGTCATCCCTGCCTACATCGTCGTCATACGCGCCGCCGACAACAACTTCAAAGATGTGAGTGGAAAGCTAAGCAAAGAAATGACAAAAAAAGAGAAAGTAACCCCCTCCTCACAAAAAAAGAAAAAAAAAATCACAAGAAAGAAATTCACATGTCAGAAAGAGGGAGAAATTTGGATGACTGCATGTGTGGCTGAAGCAGGTTGGGTAATGAAGAGTAGCATTTTTAAAGGTTTTACAAGGATGGATATTACTGCAAAACATGTTTGCTGCATAATACATTCAGCTAACTAATAGAGTTGGCCTCATAAAGGATGAACTTTTTTCCTTCAATCCACTACAGATGATTTTGATAGGAACATGATCATAGTTTTTAGCAGGGGTAGATGACAGGTTGAAAATTCAAGAATTATGGAAGTGATGCGTGTGATAGATAATCTCACATATATATTGATGAAATAACTAAGCGTTAATTGCATCTTCTTGAATATACAGTATGGGTGTAGTTTGGTACATTCTTAGATTCATGTTATTATTTCTTTTCTTCTTACACCATCACACTTGGAATCTGGTCCACTAGTTGAAGTAGGTAATCCTTTCTCAGAGCCTTTGCAGAGCTGTACAGCTTCTCTTTTGTAGAGTGGTGGCAGTGGCCATGTCATCTCTTTCAGACCCTGAGGGGGAGCTCGGTCTCACAGAATCCGTAGGTTGAATATTTCCATCGGTAGATGGAAATAATGTTTTATGAAATTGTCCCAGATGGAAATCAGATTTTATTATTTAAAAATGAAAGATTAAGGTGTGCCTCGGCCTGTAATCGTGTTTTGCGCATGATGCAACGAATCAAGTTGTTGTTTATCCTAATGACAGGATTCATAGTTTCTACTTTTACTGGGGGCTGTGTTTGTATTGTGTTCATGATGTTTGTTTAAGTCTTGTAGTCTTAGGATCTGGAATATTTTGCTTTTCTGAACTATATCATTGTTCTGCACTCTTGCACCTTTTGCTGAGACAAAATGCCTTATAATTTAAAACGGCCTGTACTTTGTAAAATAGTTATTTGATTTTTTCACCCTTTTTCTTCTCTAGGTTTAAGCCAGCAAAGGATGCTGTAGTGTGTGTGAAATGGACTTCTTTGCTTGTGCACCTAACACATCATTGTGCATTTGGTTGTTATATGTTTGTCATGTTTTATGATTACATATTAAGAATTTTTTATTTAAGATTAATTCTTATGTGATATGTGCGCTTTTATTTTTCAGTTCTTATTTCAACAACTGGGTGTGTCATCATCTCCATTGTGAAACATCACATCAAAAACTACCTGGACGACATCTTTGATCTCATTAAGGTAAAAGAATGACAGAGTAGTAAAAAAAAAAAAAAAGAACACAGAAAATATTTTTACATCAGTATGTGTGTGTACTTTCCACTCTTCTTTTCAGTAAGAATCGACACAACAGAAAATGTCTCGAATTTTTTGGCCCATGCTATTAGGGTGACCTCAGTTTTGATTTCCTCTGATGTCTGTGCTTTTAATGAGGTTCTGCCAGGCCGGGCAAATTCATGGGAATTGTCGTTGGATAGACATGGTGGTACCCTCTGGATGCCAACGCTGCCTTCACAACAAAGCAATTATAGTCATATGCAGGGGGGCTTAGTGGGTGGTGTTCTGCATACGTTGGATCAGAACAAGAACTAAACACCACCAAAGTGACTAGGCAGCAGTGCTGGGTCTCCTGTAGTGTGTTGCTGCTTAATGATTTGTCATTGACTGGTGTCTGTGGATTGCCAAGGCTGTGGCTGTGGACGGGCAGCTGGAATGCATTGCAGGGGTGTGATTCCACTGAGATTGCACAGAAGATGAGACAGAAAGAAAAGGATCAACCTTCAAACTTTGATAAGAGTTAAGGACTCGTTGCCATATTTCACAAAGTTCAGATCCAGGAGGCCTATTGAAAATTTAGCCTCTTTTTATCCAGCATCAGATTCCAAAGGCAAATAATTGAGTACAGGTCATTGCCAAACAATCACACTTTCACCAGCAAGTGCGATTTTCATCAGGCATATACAATTGACGCCCTGAGGGCTGTCATCATTGCATGCTGCTATTCACTCACCAGTGTCGAAGGAATCATACATGCAAGAAAAATTTTGAAAATGTATTTTTTGCAAAATGAAGGAAGGGATACTGGATTTTCTTACTGTTCTCTAATGTTTGTAGAAGTCTGTGGTAATACATTTTGGCAATGTTTTACTCCACAGTCGATGTAATCACATTCAGAATCAGAGGTTTTTACAGTCTGTTAGGCAGTCCGTGCAATTAATGATCATGGTGTATTATGTTAAGATGTATGTGGAGGGGAGACCTTGATGAAAGTAACACGCAGGCAATATGATTTTCACATTTTGCACCATACGAATGATAAGAAAAAAACCTTGTGCAAATGAAAAAAAAAAGGAACTTTTGAAAGTGCACTGTTTTGGTGACTGGCTTAATAGCACTGAGCCTAATGCACAGTGAGCGATGTAATAGGATTTCCCATGTCATATACCACTTACAGTGAAACACATTCTTTTAGTGTTGGGACTTGCATGATGTGAGACATAAACACTTTTACAGCAGACTCCATGAAAACTTTGTTCAGAGATGCCCCACCTGATGTGTCTTTAAATTTCTGAAGATTAACTTTTTTTTTATCTGATCTAAGATTTTACGGCGGAAAATTTTTTTTACAATATGTCCGTTGTGTTTTTTGGAACGTGTATTTTAAAGGGTTGTATGGATGAGTTCAAAACTTAAAAAAAAAAGAAATGACCTGAGTTGACTTCAGTGTGGTGACAGCCCTGTTATGGTCCTTGCGGTCGGCTCTGCTATAACCATTACCTTACCTTACCTTGTGTGCTGTTGTGTCAGGACTTTTGGACGGTGCAGAGCAACATGCAGCAGACCCTGATCCTGCTGGTGGAGAACATTGCCACTGCCCTTGGCACCGAGTTCCGCATGTACCTGCCCCACATCATCCCCATGGTGCTCAAAGTCTTCATGCACGACACCTCCAATGATCGTGTCATCACTTGCAAGGTAGACTGCTTGCTGTGTGTGTGTGTGTGTGTGTGTGTGTGTGTGTGTGTGTGTGTTCAGAAGTGTCTCTGTTGTATTTTGAATATAAATCTCTCTTGCCCATTTCCAGCAGCTCCGTTTAGCATTGACTGTAACCTGTCTGGTTTCTCTAATATGGTTCTTGCTTCACACGGGCTTCAGAGAGGAAGAGTGGGTGTGTGTTGGTGGGGGGAAGGCAGGAGGGGATGAGAGAGCTGCGAGGACGAATGGGATTGAAAGTGGGGGAGGGTAGAGCGAGGGCAGATAGACTAGAAGAGTTGGCACAGGAAACATGGATAGAAATGGAACAGAGATGTGTATGTGTGTGTAAGTGGGCGCACATGCACGTGTTATGTATGTATGTGTGTATATGTGTGTGATGGGCGTGTGTGTGTGTGTGTGTGTGGGCATGTGTGTGTGTGTGTGTGTGTGTGTGTGTGTGTGTGCGTGTGATGTGTGTGTGTGTGTGTGTGTGTGTGTGTGTGTGCATGTGTGTGTGTGTGATGTGTGTGAGTGCTGTGTGTGTGTGTGTGTGTGTGTATGTGTGTGATGTTGTGTGTGTGTGTGTGGATTTTGTATGAGGTCATAATATCTATGCTGTTATCCTGCTGTTGTCAGATGCTGGTAGCCTTGCAGTTGTTTGGCGCCAACCTGGGTGATTTTCTTCACATGATACTGCCGCCCATCACTCGCCTCTTTGAAAGCCAAGACGTGCACTTCTCTGCCAGAAAGTAAGTGTGGGACTGGCATTCCATGACAGCAATAGAGTTGCAGGTCTATTCCTTGTGATGAAAAGACAGCAACTGAGAGAGTTGCTTTTTTTTTCATGGCATGAGAAAGAGAGTGCTGTAAGCCTGTGGTTCCCCATCTCTTATTTTTGACAAACCTCCTACCACCTACCTTCCATCATACTCCGCCCAACTATCCCTGCACACCAGCCTGACATTCACGTGATTGTTTCCTTTCTAAGGCAGTTTGGTGTTAATTTTACGCACACTATAGTCTGTAGCTTGGTTCCTATTAGCAAGACAGCACCCCAAACAGGTCAGGCTAGCCCATCACTGGTATGATATTTTAATGATGATGTCAGTTTGGAAGCATCAGAATTTGTTAGCAGTGCTTGATTACAAACATTTAAGAAATAGTTAGTTGCAAAGTGAAGTGACTGCAGGCAGATTTGTAAACAAATCTTAAATATCTTAAAGTACTATGTCTGCCAAACATGAACAAATAAATCGCAAGGTAAAACATTTGGCGTTTCGACCTCTTAGGTCTTCTTCAGGCAGGATGAACAACACTCAGGACAATGAAATGAAGAAAACGAGCAATCATTTGTCTCATCAATTCATCATCCTTCCCAACAGCCTTGTTTTTATTCAGTGCCCATCTTGCGCCAAAGTTGATGAGATAAGTTATTGGTCGTTCTTCATTGTCGTTGTCCTAAGTGTTGTTTATCTTGCCTGAAGAAGACCTAAGAGGTTGAAACGCGTTGTGTTTTGTCTTGTGATTCAGTTGTTTATGTTTGGTGGATATAGTACTTAGTACTTAAAAATTTTGAAAAAAAAAAAGGATGACAGACAGAAGTTATAGCACTTTTGAAATATTCTGTTATTTTCCTTGCAGGGCTGCCATAGAAACCATCGACAGGCTGACAGAGGTCCTGGACTTGACAGACTTTGCCACCCTCATCATCCACCCTCTGGTGCGTGTGCTGGACCAGAGCCACAGCCTGCAGACAGTGTGCATGGATGCCCTGGCTGCACTGGCTGCCCAGCTGGGGGTGCGCTACAACGTCTTTGTACCCATGGTGCACCGCGTCACTGTGCGACACCGCATCCACCATCAGCGATACGATATCCTCATGACACGTCTGCTGCAGGTGCGAGAACTGTGTACATTGTACGCAGTTGTGTGAAGAATAGAGGGCTGATGTGTTGGAAATACTTTAATAGTACTAGTGGTTTGAGAAGGTAGGCTAGGATTATGATTATGATAACATGCAAACGTAATTAACTGTCTGTAATTTTGTTGTTTTGCAAGAAATGAGTACAGTTATTCATCACTTGAATTGGTGATAATTATTACGCACAAATGTGCGACTCTGATGCATAAAATTCCCATCTGATGCTCTGGAATTCGAGCCAGAGCATCATCAAAACATACCAAAATTTAACATGACTCAAAGATTTTCTCCATTACAACTTGGAACAGCATGGCACCTATAAGCACTTTCGTTAATATAATTGAAAAGTGTAGAATCATTGGCTAATGTAAGCAAGGAATGTTTATGTTGGTCAGTATAGATAAACACAATCTATTGTTGGTTTATGTAAGCAAGTAATGTGTGATTCCAGGGAACAACAGTGGCTGAGGAAGAAGAAATCCCTGTCATTCTGCGGCAAGTGAAAATGAAGCGACAGGCAGGCGCAGAAAGAACGAGAGCAGCAGTCTGAGGCTGATGCCACGACCATCTCCAAGCTGAGTGTTAAGATTGCGAACCTGCACAAGGTAACATTGTAGCCTTGTTTCCCTGCCGTCCTTTTTCTGCCTGTATATTACACATATTACTGGATAGAGGTTTCATAATTTTCTTCCGACCGACAAGGTGCTCAGAAGTAAAGAGCATACCCCAGATGTTTTTCCAGATGTAATTGATGGCGTCATCCACTTTACAAATCAAAGCTAGGATATTGAAAGTTTAATCTACTGGCTTAAAAGTTTTGAGAATGACGTTATACTAAGATACAGGATGCTAACCCACCTGCTAGCCAGCAAGTGCTCATCCCTCCCTCTGGTGCTCACTCACTCATTGCATAATCCCTCATTCCCTGTGGCCAGCAGATTGCTAGCAAGATGCAGATCGGTTTGCTTTGTCTCGCTTATCACCTTTTCTGAGCTCTAGTGGATTTTGGTGCTTTCCACACATTTCTGTGTACAGGGTTCATACGCTTCTTATAACTCCTTGAATTCTGACCGGGAATTTCAAGACCTTGAAAACCTTTGAAAATGAATAAAATGTGGTTCTGTTGACCAAAACTCCTTGAAAACCTTTGCAAATCAATCAAGCCATCAGCTCCAAAAAAATCCTTATGTGTGGCAAAAAGAAATGGCAGTTTGATTCTGCATTTAGGTTAATGAAAAACTATTTTAAATCAAATTTTTACAAACATCGTCGCGATCCTGGATCGTCTGCGATTGTACCAAAGGAGATAATTTGTAACTTATCAAAATTGATGACTTACAAATTATCTCCCTTGGTTGATTGCCGACGACCCAGGATTGCGACGATGTTTTTTTTAAAAATGTTTTAAAATGATTTTGTCATCAGCCTGAATGCAGAGAAATCAAATTGCCTTTTTTTTCAATTTTTATGCAAATAGTGTAGAGAGGTGGCACGAAAATTTCACAATTTTCTTTCAAAAATTGTGTGTTTTGGGTTTTATGTGTTTTTTGTGCACAAGAAAGTCTGTTGAAACCATCTGTGGTGTTCATCTTGTCTATTTTCACATTTTTCTTGGTAAAAAATGACTTTATTTGAAGGAGGCGTGTGTGGAAATTGCTTAAGTTCTTTATTTTCAAATGCTGTTTTCTCAAAATCATTTTTTTCAAGAATGGTTGATGTGCAAGGAGTACAATTTGATCCAGACTAGCTAGCTTGGTAATTTTTTTTAATCTCTTGATCAGAAATGATTTCTGTATTTATTTAGAAGTCAAAACAGCACGTATCATTGGCTATTTCTGTTGGAATCATTTGAAAGCAATGAAACGTGAAGCCTGATGGCCACTATATGGAAAAAAAATTAAAAAAAAAAAAAACAGTTTAGATATATAAAAGTCCTTTTGTAATTGCATTACTTTAGCTCAGCAAAACAGTATATAAAAAAACCCTTTTGTCATTGCATTACTAAGCTCAGCAAAACACGAAAAGTCATGTTTCAAATGCCTAACATGTCTGCTATGATATAAATACAGTTCTTGTCAAGAACTTTTTTTTTCAATTTTCATAATTTTGCCCCCATTTGTGGTCCCCAAATCACGCAAGAGCTTTGAAATTGCCCAAATATGTTTTTTTTTTGCCATTTTTTAAAACATAGACTATAGGGAAAAAAAAAAAATGAAGTTTTAAAAAAACAATGGTTTGATTTTCGTGCCACCTCTTGCCTTGAAGTAAAATAAATGCTCCTTGAAAACTCCTTGAATTTTGTTCTTGGGAGTCTGTAGGAATGCTGTGTATATGTAACTCTGAATTAACGGTAGTACCTTGCTAATCAGAGGTCGAGTGTCAATCTGAGGTCAGTTCTAGATATTTAACCCTTATACTGTGTATGAATATTAAGTACAGGGAAAGGTTTTTTTTTTTTTTTTTTTTTTAGGGTTATTCCTTGTTGTATGACATCCTCCTTTAAGTAAGCAATTTTTGAATGATTTGGGATTTTTTATTTTATTTTTTTTTAAATTCTGACTACATGAGCCAATAAAGCAGCGTCACAGTGAGGCAAGATTTAAATGAAACCAGAGTAGAAGATCTTACCAAATAAATTCTTGAAGTACACTTAAGAGTGACAAACATATGCAGGTGGAGAAAATATGTTTGATTATGAGACAGTCAAGTTTTATTTCCATTTTTGTCACAAATGTAATCATACAACCTTTGGAATAAGAAGCACCAATGAAGTGATGCAACATCTGCTCGGCCCTGTATTTATCAAAGAACCATGCATCAGCGTAGTATTCACAACACAACTAAGAATTAAACAAAAACTACATTTCTGTTGCTTTCTGCTCTTTTTATGTGATGATACAGGGTAATGACAGCTTCAGCAGAGCAACCCCCAGTCTTTCAGTTGAACAGCAGCATAGTTTCTGTTTTGGGAACAAAATAGCTAGTCTGTTGATATTTCCTTTTCCAAACTTATTTCATTCATTTCCATCTGAAATCAGTATTTTGATGCTGGTTTCAGTTTCTTTCTCTCTTTTCCAGTCATATGATTTTAGCTTCACATTGTGCATACAGTATGAAAAACTCGGGGGCAGTACGACTGACAGCAAGCGTTTTTGTCGGTTCCGGTTACAGTAGTGCATGTCGAATTTTGCGTTATACTAATATTGATGGATGGAAAAGTATGCACATGTGTGTCTGACCAACTAGAGTATGCAAATGCAACCATATCCAGGTGTTTAAATAATATATGGGGTATTTTCCATATACAAATACATAGACGAAACATGCAGCATGCTGGATTAATGTGTACAGCAAATGATTTGATGCTTTTAGAGCTCTGTGTTGATATGGATAATGAATGTGACTGACTGCAGATCATTGTAGAACATAGTTGGCTGTCCAGATGATTGGCCATAAATAGATCACTTCATAACATAAGGCATTGTGGTTTAAATCAGTTATGAAAGAAAATAACCTTGTTGTCAGAAAATGTCAGTTTGTCAGTAAAGAAGTGCCATTATCATATTGTTGTTGTGTGTGTGTGTGTGTTTGTGTGGTGTGTGTGTGTGTGTGTGGTGTGTGTGTGTGTGTGTGTGTGTGTGTGTTGTGTGTGTGTGTGTGTGTGTGTGTGTGTGTGTGTGTGAGAGAGACAGTAAAAACTGTGGCTGTGTGATTCAACCTGTTTTATTAATTTTGGGTCATTTTTATGCAGCATTAAACTTACTGATGGTGATGTGTTGTTGTAGGTGCTCCCAGTCACATTTTTCTTTCATTATAAATCATTATTTGTGTAAACGAGTGTGGATTGTAAAGCGCTTAGAGCTTGGTCTCTAGCCAAGAATAGGCGCTATATAAGTATTCATTATTATTATTATTATTATTTTTATTATTAAAGGAAAACACTGCCAAGTAAATAACGCAGGATAGGATCTAAAAATTGTTCTGACCACAGAACTGAATCAATCTTTTTTCTGTCTGAAGCATTGATATTTAATACTTAAAGATCCGGTTTTTGATACCACTTTAACACCTCATTTCCATCAATCTCATTTAAAGTTTTTAATGTAATTATTTTGCAGTTAATATTTTACATAATCTCACATACACAATGATGGAAGCATTGTTTCACCTGCACATGTTTTCTTGCACTACTCATTTTTGATGTGTAAATACCTTAACTCTCATGCTTGTTCACTCACTGGGTCACTTGCGTTGTCAACCCATGGTGGCAGTCGATGAGCGGAGGTCGGCGTGTGTCCAAAGAGGATTGGATGGAGTGGCTGAGGAAGCTCAGCATTGAACTGCTGAAGGAGTCGCCTTCTCCTGCCCTGCGGTCCTGCTGGGCCCTGGCTCAGAGCTACACCCAGGTGGCAAAGTACGTGCTGTTTGCAGCGGTTGGGCTCTGCTGTTTTTGTGGTCCTGTGATGATGTTTGAGCCGCAAGTGGAGATATTGTGATCTGGTTGTCGGGTTCTGTTGTTGTTATTGTTTGTTGTTTGTTTTTTTGTTTTTCTGTCTGTTGAGTTTCAAGGAATTTGTTGTATAGTTTTTTTTTTTGTTTTGTTTTTCTGTCTGTTGAGTTTTGAGGAATTTGTTTTGTGTCCCATGAATAGGAACAGATGTATGATTGAAAATTCTGCTGCTCCTTCCTTCCTGCTTTCTTCTTCTTTCTTCCCTTCTGTCTTTCTTGCCTTCCTTGTATTCTGTCAATTCTGTCTGTTAATTCCTTCCTACTACTCCTTTCCTGTTTCTTTCCCCATTATCTTCCACCTTTCCTGTCTTCTTTACCACATCCTATTTCCCTGCCTTTTTTTTTTTCCCTAAAAAATTTCATCCTACTTTGCTGCCTTATCATCTTCTTTCTTTTGAGCTGTCAGTCTTTTTTTTCTTTTTTTTTTTTTTTCTTTTCCTTATTTTTCCTATTTAGGCTTTCTGTTCTTGCTTTTTCATGCCTATCTTTCTTCCATTTTGAACTTTTTGTCCTGTATATAACCCTGAGTGTTACTGTTGTCTCTTAATCACCTCCACTCTCTCTTCTAAGTTCAGTGGCTTTCTCTTTCGCGTTCTGCATGGGAAAGGAAATAATGAAATGAAAATAATTTTTAAAATTCCTACGAATATATATGTTGCTATATCGTAAGTTTGAAGAATGTCACATGAGCCATTACATGAGCCATTTACTCGGGGAAAAAAAAAAAAATCTTCTTCAGAACTTTCTTCCGAATTGTTGTTCATCATACCTGGAACTTCATCCCAGTCGAAATCTAGGTCACTCTAAGCTTCATTACCCAGCACTTTCACTAAGTCTTATGCCGTAAATCCTACAAAACACAGTATCTCCATCACTAAATCTCATTATAGAACGGCAGAAATCAAGGTTAGCCATGGTGAAAAAAAGGCATTTTTCGACCTCAAAACTTTAAAAATTCGTAACTCGAGAACCACGGCACGCATCGACTCGCGGTTTTTTTGGTCTTACAATACAGGTTTGACTGCACACACACATGCATGTAAGCATACATGCATGCATGCATACATATTGTTTCTATGGAAAGAGCATGTAAACTTTGGAATGTTGGATGGATGGGAAATGCATGAAAATGCGTGTGTGTAGTACATAACTGGGAATGCACAGATATTAGATACTTGACGATCACATGCATCTTTTGTTTGGTCTTCCCCACAGGGATCTGTTCAATGCGGCCTTCGTGTCCTGCTGGACAGAGATGGCCGAGGCGGAACAGGACGAGCTGACCCAGATGTTGGAGCAGGCCCTGACCTCACAGGAGATCCCAGAGGTCATCCAGACCTTGCTCAAACTGGCCGAGTTCATGGAGCACACTGACAAGGTCCGTGAGTACTTTGTTTTTGTCTTGTTTTCTTTCTTTGTTTCTTTTCTAGCCGGTGAGCTAACGGATCTCTCCAGTGCCTCATTAGCAAAAGCTGATTGGATGGAAAGCTTTTATATACACCATGCAGTTCAGAAAATTTTGGATTTTGTTTTTTAAACAGTACAGTGTTTGTGTTTTTGTGCGTCATGTGCTGTATGGATTGTATGTAAGCACAAAGTCTGCTTTTAACCCTCTTCAGTATGCACTTACCTGAGCTTAGTTACGCCGAAAACCATCGGCAAGATAAGTAACTCCGTAATTTGAACATGGTTATTCAATTTGAAAATTAATTTAAAAGAGAGGAAAGGAAATAATGAAATGAAAATTATTTTTAAAAAATCCCTATGAATATATATGTTGCCATATCATAAGTTTGAAGAATGTCACATGAGCCATTTACTCGGGGGGGGGGGGGGGGGGGGGGGGGAAAATCTTCTTTTTTCAGAACTTTCTTCTGAATCGTTGTTCATCATACCTGAAACTCATCCCAGTTGAAATCTAGGTCACTCTAAGCTTCTTTACCCAGCACTTTCACTCAGTCTTATGCTGTAAATCCTACAAATCACAGTATCTTCATCACTAAATCTCATTATAGAACGGCAGAAATGAAGGTTAGCCATGGTGAAAAAGAGCATTTCGACCACAAAACTTAAAAAAATTCATAACTCGAGAACCACGGCACATATTGACTCGCAGTTTTTTTTGCAGACGGAAGTAAATGGCTACAGGAAGAAGGAAGTCATGTTCTCATGAGACGTCCTTTTCTATGAGAAACATGGCAACGCCCATTGTTGCCACGTGTTTTACTGGGCACTGGCAGGCGCTCAGCCTTTTGGCTGTGTGATTTCCAGTTGGGCCGGTTGTCAAGAGAGTTAATGTTGAAAACAGAATTGTTCATAGCTTGTCTTTTTCAGTCTCCACCTTCCTTTCTCTCTTTCTTTTCCTCTCTTTTCTTTCTTTTGCACATTTGAGTTGATTTCTAACTTCTTATGTTACATAGCAGTTCATTGCATCATCAGTATGCATTTTTTGCCTGATTTTTTCTGTAAAAATTTGTGGAGATTTTCACTTTATTAATTCTTTTGTTTTCTATGGTGCTTTTTCTTCAGAACAAATGCCTTGTGTCTATTTGGCAAAGAACATTGCTTATTATCAGGATCCTGAGGAAAACAAAATGGGGAGAGCAAGGAGCTAACCATACCTCCAAACCCGGTTAGGCCAACAGAGTGATTGCCCTTAGTGAGTTCACCACATAGTTTGGTTTTTGTCGTATCTTTTCTCGGCTAAGTGGGGAGGTGGGAATGTGTTCTGGTGTTTGGACAGGTAAGTATATTGTAAAATGACTTTCAGTTATAAAATTCCTTTTTCTTATACATACTATCCAAACAAGGGCCATAATATATTGAAAAGGATGGTTGGAATCAGGGTCACCTGAAGAGGGAGGCAATGAACTGGATCGAGACCTCATCAGAGATCCTTCGATAATGTCTCAAGGAAAGATGAGGGAATGAGTTCAACAGATTGTCCTCCAAACCCAAGAGAGATGAGAAGACTTCTGCAGAGTGGATGAAAGACCAGCAGACACTGTGACAGCCAAAACTTCAGCAAGGTACAAAATTCTCTGAAGGTCATCTTCACAGATGGTGCCCTTTCTAAGGATAATCGAGAGGGAAAGAGAAGACAACTCCAGAAGGGACATACAGTGGCATGATCGTTTCATATGGTACATATGCTGAAAAGTAGAAACCAACATTTTGATCATGTTTTGACAAAAATATAAAAAAAAACGGTCATGGTTTGAACACTTAACATGCATAGCTAAGTGAATGCCCCTGACAATAAACAGCTGTTGCAGTAAACAGTGTGAACTGAGAGGACACCCGAGAAAGCAAATTGGGAATCGGCAATAACCTTATTCAAAGCAAAACAAAAATAATGGTACCGTCTTGGACACCCAAATGGAGTGCAAAATTTAATCTGATGCAGTAACAAAAAAAAAACCCACCCTCCCGATTCACATGCATTCATTGAAGTGGGGGGAGAAGAGTGAAAATAAGAGGGAGAGTGTCTTTGATGATGGAAACCACAGTTCTCACGAGAGGGACCTTTGAATTCAGAACTGAAGCATCCTGTTTTCCAAAATCATCATCATAGAATTCATCACCATGGTCACCTGCACCATGCTTGTTGTCCGCATTTGCACTGAACATACCTGCGTCATGAAGGGTGTCGTCACGGTCAGAGGATTCTCAGTGTTCACCCAGGCATGCCCGTTTGTGGCTGGGACCCCAGATAATTTCCTCCCAGCGGGAAACCATCCAACCCTGAGCCCTTCTGGGGAAATGCAGCCAGGCATAACCTTGATGAACACAACTGCATCAGCGAGGGAGAGATGGGGAGAGAGATGTTGGCCTATGTCCACACACATCGGTAACGATAATGAGCAGGTGTAGTTTGAAGAAGTGGGTTTTTCTCTAGCCCAAATTGGCAGATTGTCATGAAGGTTTGCATAGATATTAACCGTCTGGAATAGACCTTCACTTTGTGCTGGATCAATTCTTGTTCTAGCTGCAAGGTTTGAATGGGGAACATCGAGAGCAAGAGATGAACGTATGGTGAATGTTGGCTCAAAGGTACCTCTTGTGAAATAAAGGGCAGACAAGTGACTCAATCTGTAGGAGACTTGGAGGACAATGAGAGATGCCATAGTGTGTGATGACAGAGCTGATTTCAGGAGAGAAGTAGCAGTAGACTGCAGCTTGTGGATATTTTCCGACAAAATTCTGCCTTGGGAAGAGATTCCTCGTCTGAAGTGAAAACAAGCCTGAAAGGCACTTGTGAGAATCCAAGAGCTCTGAAAAAACTAAGTCTGAATTCTGGAAAACAGAGAGAGCATGTTTTTCACACCAAGGAAAAGGAGAAACTGAACTATGTTCGAGTATGATTTATGAGGTAAACACCCTCGGTGATCATGCTCTCAGCCAAACTGGTTGTGAAGGCGTGGTTAAATCCCAGCTCTCCAAAGATTTTTGCCTTTTTTTTTTTGAGGATCCTGATATGATGTGATGTTCCATGCCAGGTAGGGATGAGGCATTTTGGGGGGGACAGGTAAGCATGAGGAAAGAAGCTTAATGCTGATGCATGGGGGAAGGGAAATCGCTCACATGCTGCCTGAAGTGGATGCATGAGGGGTATCACTCTGACTTATAGGGATGGGGATGGGTCCGTAGCTGCTTAGGAATAGATGCAGGTTTTAACCTGTTTGTCCTTGTAACTCTTTGCTTGTTGAGCAAGAGGGAAGCCCAAGTCAGTGCTGGTCCAAAAGGGTCACAGAGAAGTATGTGAGATTAGTTTTGATTTTAGGTGGGGAAAAAAAGAAAGTATGTAAGAAACATACTGGGTGTTTTACTGATGCTGATGCTTGGTGTTCAGGGCCCCTTGCCCCTGGACTGCAAGATGCTGGGAGAGAGGGCGCTGAAGTGCAGGGCCTACGCCAAAGCCCTGCACTATAAGGAGGAACAGTTCCTGGCCCAGCCTACAACCAAAACTCTGGAACAACTGATCAGGTCTCTCCTCTCTCTCTGTCTCTGTCTCACCCTCTCAGACACACACACACACACACACACACACACACACACACACACACACACACACACACACACACACACACACACACACACATATGCATACTCATGCTCACATACAGACACACACACACACATTCAAGCACACATGCACTTACAATTACACACAATCACGCAAGCGTTCTGTCTGTTTTTGCTGGCTGGCTGGTCTCTCTCGCACTCACACATACACACACACACACACACACACGCACGCACGCACGCACGCACGCACGCACACACACACACACACACACACACACACACACACACACACACACACACACACACACACACACACACACACACACACACACACAGAGGGAGAGGGAGGAGTGTGTGTGTTGCTATGTCATGTTATTGCATATTCTATACTTCAGAAAAGCACCTAGAAAATGTATATAGAGAAATTGTGCTGTATGATAGTCAAATAAATTTAACATTTAAATGATTTCCATTCTATCATATCATGTAAAAAGTATAATTCTTGTAGTATTCAAATACTAATTCAGTTCAGTTCAGTAATGGGCAGTGGTTATCTAGTGTGATTGTGTCTTTGATTTTATTGGCAGCTTTTAAATAAATGTTAGTGAACCACAAAAAAAAAAGTGGACAAATGAATCACAAAACATAACACCAGAGCTATACAAAAGATACATTGATGACGGACTGGGAGCCACATGCATGCCAGAACATGACCTCTGCAATTTCCTCAACTTTGCTCAGACCTTCCATCCATCCATCAAACTGAACTACACCATTTCACAGTCAGTTAACTTCCTGGACATCACTGTCTCGCTCCAAGATGGACTGCTTAAACCTCTTCTATAAATCCACTGATGCGCGCTCATACCTGGACTACACATCTTCCCACCACCAATCCACTAAAGACAGCATTCATATATTCTGAATTCCTTCGCCTATGCAGACTCTGCTCCAGCGAAGAAGATTTCTCTGTACAAGCAGCCAGAATGTCTTGAGTTTTTCACCAACTGTGGCTACCCCAGTGCCGTCACTAATGATGCTCTCAGCCGCACACCCGGCTAAATCCAGAAATCTGCTCTGGAAACTAAGCCTCACAAAGGGACAGACAGACCCACTGCCTGCCTCCACTCCCATCCTCACACTCTGCCCACCTGCAGGATCCTGAAGTCTAACTGGCACATAGTAGAAAATCATAAACCTGCCTTTGAGACCAAACTGATTATCACTTTCAAACGTGACAAAAACCTCAAAAACTTACTGGTATGCTCAAAGCTGAACAAAATCTCCACAACTAAGCCTGCTCAAAACCCAACTGCAAAATCTGCCCTCTCACCAAACTGGACCAGCCTACATGGCCCCACAGGCTCATTCACTATTAAACTCCCCATTTTCCTGTCAGAGCCACAACATTGCGTACGCCATCCACTGCCAGCTGTGTGGTAAGATCTATATAGGTGGGACATCTCGCACTCTTGAGACACACATCTTTGAACACTTGGCCGACATCCGCCACCATTGCCCCAAACCAGTCGCTCTACACTTCAACCACACCCAACACAACATCAAAGATGGCAGAGTCTTGGCACTTTGGGAAATCACAGAGTGACAACTTGGAGCGCCTTATGCAGGAATCTCATTGCCAAACTCAGCACTCTCCATCCTTATGGCATCAATACCCAAAAGTAGTATGTACTATTCCACCTCTGCAGCACACCAACCTGCAATATCCTCCACCTAAACACACACGCATACTAACATACCTCCCACTGTTTACCTCAGACATAAGTTACATCTACCTTCCTTTTCTCTTTCCTTACACTCTCTGAGTCTCTCCACTTGCTACATCAGTCTACTCACACACCCCATCTCCCCGCCTCCCCCAGTAATGATAGGTTTAGTGGTGTTGGTGGGGGTGGTGGTGGCTGGGGGGGGTGTGATCAATGAGTAGGAGGTGACATTACAGTGGAACACACGCGCGCGCGCACACACACACACACACACACACACACACATACACGCACACACACACACACTCTGTCTCTCTCTCTCTCTCTTTTTTTTTGTAGAAATGCTAGCTCTTTTAGTTAAATGTGCTATTTTTGCTAGTGTTGCTGCACTTACCATCACTACTATCATTATTATCCTCGTCCAACAGTACTGTCTGCTGTTATTCATTGAGCATTTCAACTCCTTTCCATCTCATATTTTTCTTACCAAGATTAATTAGTACCTTTATTACTGTCATTACTATCATCATCATCATATCACTGTTATCATTACTGTCTTCATCATCACCATCATTACATCATTACAACAATACTGATGTCATTGTTGTTATTATTACTGTCACCATCATTTTCACCACTAATGTTATTATTACTGTCACCATCATTTTAACCACTTATAATCATTATGTCCTATTATCACTAATCCTGTTGCCAGTATTAACTGTAGAATTAATAGTAGTACTACTTAGATGTGGTAACGTATTTTGAAAAAAAAGAAAAAAAGAGAGAGACAAATATTGTGTACAGGTGTTAGTATGTTGCCCACCCCCCTCCCAACCATTAGTATGTAAACCCATCCCCTTCTTCCCTCCACCCTCATAGCACAACACCCTTAAGTAGTCTGCCCCATATCCACAACTGCAATATTTGCCCACAATATCCTCCGCCAACAAACACACGCCACCCTATCTCCCATTATTTACCTCACACACAACTTACAGCTATCTTCCTTGCCCCTCTCACTACACTCTCTCTGTTTGTCACATCAATCTATTGTTTATTCAGATACTTGTCCGCTCCATTTTCTTCTTCTGGTTTTCTTTTAATTTCATATACTATTTCCTCTGCAAGAGCTCTTCCCTCTTTCCTGTGCATATGTGTGTGTAGGTGTTTTTAGCTGTGCAGAAGCAGAAACACACACACACACACACACACACACACACACACACACACACACACACACACACACACACACCTTTTTCCTTATCTGTCTCTTTCTTTTTTTTTTTTTTTCATAATCCTCTCCCCTCTTTCTGCTTCAGTACTACTGGTAACTTTCACTCTGATCATTCCCTCCCATTCCTTTTCACCTACTGTTAATATTATTAACATTACAATATTTATCCTCGCCACCTTCTCCCTACTTCAGTAGCACTATTAACTTTTACTCATTGATCATCTCATTCGTTTCCATCTATTATTACTGGTACTATACTACTTTTATTATTAAAGCTCTCAGTAGCACTGTCTTAACATCATCGTTATCAGCACTGTCATCACCTTCATTAAAAAAAAAAAAAAAATTAAGAAAAACCTTCATAACTGTTACAGTTGTTGTATCTACTACTAACGCAATCATTAACACATTTATTATTCTTCACAATATTTCTGACATTCCAGCTTACCACTTTTCCAGCCTCTTTTAGCATCACTATCATTACTATATGGTTACAATCACAGTTATCAAAACTATTAATATACATATCATAATTATTAGTATACCTTTTAGATTCCGTCCTTCCCATAATTTATACCTGTCATCTCCTCTTTGTTCTTCGTGTCCTCCCTTCCCCCTCATTCTGTTGGGCTTTCCCCCCCTAATACCATTATTATCATTACTGTAATTAATATTGTTATTATTTTTATATTTTTTTTTTTGTCCTATTATCATTATCATTATTATTTTCTCCTTGGTTGAAATTTTTTTTTTAAAAGATTTATTTATTATTATTATCATTATAAATATATGTATTTTAATGTATTACTGTATCATGCTTTTATTATCAGTACCATTATTACCATTACCTTCATGTAGTTGTTTGCATTATCATCATTAATATGATTGTTAGTATTGATATTACCATCACTACCATTAACATCACTGTCACTATCACCACTAAGACTGTTGCCACGGCAACCATGCTGTTTAAGAATCCTCTAACCCACTCTCCTTTCTCCCCTACTACAACTGCTAAAGCCATGTTATCACTGAAAGTTGTAGTAATCCTGTCTTTATGTATTTTTTCAATATTTTTGATCAACATCATTACCATTATTCGTATTCCTGTCAGTAATATAATTATCATCATTACTACCTTGACTCACACATTATCTCCCTTCTGACAGCCTCGTTTTCATTCAACGCCTATCTTGGGCTGAAGTGATTGAAGATAAGTGATTGTTCATTCATTTTCATTGTCCTAATTGTTTTGTACCTTGCCTGAAAAAGACCTAAGAGGTCGGAACGGGTCATGTTTTTTCTCAGCATTAACAACAAACTCCAGCAGTCAGAAGCAGCAACAGGTGCTCTGGAGTATGCGCAGCGACATCACCGCGCAGATTTTGTAAGTACTGTGTGATCCATATGAAGGAAAGGAGATGCTTTAGGGCACTTAAGTCTGTACAAAGATATCTTTTTAGCACATTATGTTGATAGTCAGTGTCTTCATATGAATGTGGAATAAGAGATAAGTGCATGCAACCAGCCCCCCATTGTTCAGTTATTAGCATTGCAGGCTCGAGGGCTCGGAGGTTAAGGGTTCCCATCAGAAGCTTTCATTTGTTGAAGTTTTCAGCTCTGGCGGCTTCTACCCATAGTTGAGTGTGCCTAGAGGTACATATCGGAAAATTGAATTTAAACAGTTGAGTTTCATCCTCTCCATGGATGCATCTCTGACAGTGATGCTCAAATTTCCTAACCAACACTGCTTATGTCTGTGTCTGGTTGTCGTGGCTGATGATCAGAATGTATACTGAAAACAAGTATAGAGTACAGCTGTTTTGTGTGGTGTCAAATGGCAGTAGAACTCCATGGCATCGTATTTAGCATCCTCATCCATACCTATGATCATGATTACTCTCTTGCGCACTCCAGTGCTCTGAATTTCTATCAGTTGTAGCCATTTTGTTTACGTGCGCTTCGCAGTATGGTTATGCAGCTATGCAGACATGTTCGTATGTAACACATGCCTTTGAATCTGGTAGTGTTCAAACAATATTTTGCCATAGATCTGAGAAACAGGTGTTAAGGCAGGAAGAAGGAAGTTGACACTGAGTGCTTTTTTTTTTTTTTTTTTTTTTAGCCAGTTAACTTTGCAAATTTGTCTGAATGCTTACTTTATATTGAAATGTTTAACATTTGGTTTAATGAGACAATTTTGTGTTAGAATTCTGGGAATTTTTGTTGATTGATTGATTCCCAGCAATTTTGTTGTAAGTTATCTGGATACTTACTTGATTTTTTAAAATGTAGACCTGAAGTTTTTTTTATTGTTAAAAAAAAAAAAACAACTTTGACTCATTTGTATCGATAGCTCAGGAATGCCTTGCTTGTTTTCATTTTGTGCTATGGTTCGTTTGGTGCACAGACCATCACAAAAACCAACACAGGTCTTTGAGTGTTTTTTTCATAGCCTTAAAAAAAAAGGGCTAGTGCAGCCGGTTGTTACGACTTTGTCACATAGATTTTCCTATGTGGAATGAAGACTGTTATGCCAAGAGCTGGCCATCGCAGAGGGAGAACTCCATGTGACACTCAGACCTGTTTACCCATGTTTGTTGGAAATAAGATGAATATGACGAACTAAAAAGAAGTATGTCAAGAATAATTGTGATGGCAGGTACCCCCCCCCCACCTTTACACCTTTACGGAATTTTGTGTGCACTGTAGAAAATACGCTCATTTTTGTTGAAAAGTATACCAATAGCAGTTTTAGGGTGAACAGGTATGATAGTTTCTAGTAATGTAGTATTCCACTGCTGTGATACAAACAGTTTCGTTTGCCACCGCTTGGTTTAAACTTTCTCGTTGGAGTACTCCTATTTTGTAGAAAATACTCATATTTTGGATTTGGAATACTCTGTGTCAAATTTCAGGGTAAACAGGTCTGGACACTGCTTGACATAACGGATAATTGACTCTAAGCCTCATGCTCTAACTTCTTTAAAACCACATGACTTGTGTTGATTGCGATGCACAGAAAATTCAAGAAAGCTGGTATGAGAAAACTGCATGAATGGGACCGGCGGCGCAGAAAACTGAAGAAAGCTGGATGGAGAAACTGAAATGGGGACCCTGAGGCCTACAGCGCAAACTGGAGCAGAACCCTGAGGACATGAACCTGACTCTGGGCAAAATGAGATGTCTGGAGGCCATGGGTGAATGGTAAGTGGCACAACGCAAAAGGGAAAAACTTCACAGAATGGGAATAGTTCATGTTGATATTAACTGTTTTGTCATAACACTGCTGGGGGTGGGGGGGGGCGGGGTGGGGGTGGGGGAGGGGCTGTATATGTCTGTTATTTATGAGGCACTTAAAGTGTATGGTTTCTGTGACAATTATTAAAGAGGTACGAAAAGTGTTTTGTTTCTGTGTCAGTCATGTTAGTACTTTCATTGTGTGGTTTCTGTAATGGTAGAATGTCTTGTGTCTTTGTCCCTTGGTTATAACGTGTCAAAAACGTGTGGCCTCTACTTAAATTTCAAATGTTTGTGGCCATTGTTTAAGAGGTACTTATGTGATTTCTGTGTCCATTTTTGTAGGGCGCTTGAAATCTGTGTACAGATGTTCACAGGTGTGACTGTCTCATTTCAGGCAAGCCCTGCACCAGCTGGCTGTCGACAAGTGGTCCACAGCTGACAGTGAAACTCGCACCAGCATGGCTCGCATGGCCTCCGCCGCCTCCTGGGGCCTAGGTCAGTGCACACACACCTCTTTAGTGTTGACCCAATACTCAGCATGCACATGCAAGTATACTCATTTTTCTCATACTTGACTGTCCAAACACAAACAAATGCTGTATCCACACTTGGTGTGGAACAGTGCCATACAGTCAGGATTCCCCCCAAAATGCAAACTCAGAAGAGCAGGGGGAGCTTACTTTGCCTCATTCCATAGATTAGCCAGCAAGAGTGATCACCCTTGTAATTACGCTAGAAGAGAGAAGGGAGTTTTCATCAGTGAAATGAAAGTGAGCTTAAAATGCCACATGAGAGGATTCAGGAGCATCGAGTAAACTAAGACAGAACTCCAAAGAACAAAGAGGGACATCTCTCTCGCTAAGGAAAAGAAGAAAATTGATTTGATTTGAATGTGGCGCAATGAAGTGAACTCGCTAAGGGCGATTCACTCTTACAGCCTAATTTAGTATTGAGGCGAGGTTTGCTCCATGCACTCCAAATTTTGTTTTTTGAGGATGTTGAAAATATGGTGATGGTCCACACCAAGTGAGGAAAAGGCATTGCTTGGACAGGTAAGTATGAGAAAAAATAATTTTTCAACAGATGAGTCGAGTTAGTAGCAGGCCAGGAGTAAAAATTTTCATGGAGACATGCTGTTGAATTGACTGTTGATAAAGTTTGAACTGATGAGCTCATGGCCAGTAGCTGTGGATTGCCTTCATTGGCGGCAACGTGACAGAAGATCTTTAACAAAGGTGGTGTTTGGCTGTAGGTCAGTGGGACAGCATGGAGGAGTACATCTGTTACATTCCTCGCACCACATATGAAGGGACCTTCTACAGGGCTGTCTTCGCCCTGCACATGGAGAACTTCCAGCAGGCCCAACAGGTCAGTGTTCTTCATTGTAAATACCCCCCTCTTTTTTTTTTTCAATCTCCATACCAGCAGTTTTGTGACCTGAAGCAGCTCATGTATATGTAAAAAAAAAAAAAAAAAATGTGCTCCTGGATGTTTTGACTTTAGAACACAGAAGTAGAGCTAAATTCAGTTCAGTATGTGACATGTTTACTTCTGTATGTATCTGACTTTGTACCATATCTTTCTGTTCTTTGAGTGTGCGATTGTAACCATGGGAGTTGAAGTAAATCTTAAGAAAAGGAATATTTTGCATTGCAAAGGCATTACTTGTGATAGAAGAAAAGAGTCATGCTAATGATGGGAGGAAGTCTTTTGTACAATGGCCTTTGAAGGACTGCATTGTACATTTTAGTCTTAAAGCAGCAGCAAAATTTTGTCAGGAGCTTCTTTCCAGCTTTGATTGTGTGATAATCAATCTGCCTGTTTAACCCTTTCACCGCCATGGGCGCTTTTTGGCGACGACTTGGCAGAGTGTGCCATGGGCGCCTTTTGGCGACAAAGTAGGGTGACCTAACTCCTGATACTCTCACGATCCTAGTTCATGAGATAAAAAGCCAGCAATAAACGTCATAGTTGGGGATGGTCTGGCCCATGCTCACAGCCATTTGCTTTGTCAGAACACTATTCAGTTCAGTGTTTTATTGACTTTATTCCGATTGTTTTTCCATTCACTATGACGTCACCACCAAGCACTTTACGTACTCGACCTTGCCGTACATTTACCACAGATCAAGTGCTGGGAATATTGAATAGACAGTTGGTTGTTCCTAATACAGATGAAAGAAGACCAGACAGCCACGAGTAAAGAACAATAGTGAGGGCTTGACCGAATTATTCCAACGTGAAGCGTTGGACCGTTGCCAACTTGTGTTATGAGAGGCTGATAAGACGCCCACTTGCTACCCTACCGCGCGTGTGTGCCCCAGTGTTTTTGCGTTGAGCCAGCCAGCACTGACTGACTGTTCACTAACTCTGTGTGTGAGGGAGCCAACTAAGACTTTAGGCAACGAACTTCACACACACGCTGTGGGCCCACTCTCGCTGGTCGAGGTTGAAGGGGGCGTGGCCAACTGACACGTGAGAGGCGAGTATCACAGACGTCTTTCGAGAGTGGGTGTACAGCTGATTATATAGATCAACTGAATGACAAGGGTCAGAGACCAACAGGCACATGAATGACTTTGTGTTCATAAAAAAATATATAAATATATTACTGTTGAGAGTGAAAGGGACGTGTGTGTGTGTGTGTGTGTGTGTGTGTGTGTGTGTGTGTGTGTGTGTGTGTGTGTGTGTGTGTGTGTGTGTGTGTTCCCTTTTTCTTTCTTACATGTGTACCAGTTAGGCATAAGAATGTATGTGTGTGTGTGTGTGTGTGTGTGTGTGTGTGTGTGTGTGTGTGTGTGTTCCCTGCTATTGGAGTAGTTGTATTTGTGGCTGTTTCATGCACTTTTCTGTTGGAAATACCATACTTTCTGGTCTTCAGTTGTGAGTGGAGTATTTTTTTTCCTCCATTGTTGAGAGTTTGTTGGCATTCTTCTTTATTTTTTACGCTAGAAGAAACATAAACATTCTTTTTTTTATTTTGCATTTTTTTTTTTTGCACTTGAAATCACTAAAAAATTGAAATTGTTGTTGACTTACCATTACTAACTTGTTACGACGATATAATAAAAGTACAGTGTATCTCCTCCATTTTACAAAAAAATAGCATGAGAATTGGTTGTTTAGTTCCAGAGATATCCGCGTTTCACATATGCTGGTATACAATAAGAGCTTTTTTGGAAAAATGGCTGGCGATGGAGATTTATGCAAAATAGAATGTCTGGCGGTGAAAGGGTTAATCCTATATAAGAAGTGATGTGAGTCCCAAGCCTTAGGTGAGGCATTGCCTGTTTCCGTGGCTTGTGGGTATTCCTCCATTAGATCCTTATCGCACATAGACCCTGACTGAGTATACGGTAGGAGTGATATGGTCTGATATTAACTTGCATCATTGTTGTTTTAGTGCATAGACAAAGCACGGGACATTGTGGACACGGACCTGACAGCCATGGCTGGGGAGAGCTACAACCGAGCGTACGCTGTGATGGTGAACGTGCAGATGTTGTCCGAACTGGAGGAGATCATCCAGTTCAAGCTGGTCCCAGAGAGACGGCCGTCCATCAAGGATATGTGGTGGGAGAGACTGAAGGTGGGTTTGGTGACACAGGACGGCTTCTGGAAGGGAGGGTGGGGGGGGGGGGGATGACTTTGTGGTGTGGACTGGCCACAGTCATGTGAGGCAGAGAGGCTTGCGGAAGTAGATCTGTCTTTAGTGTCATTGCTTCATATTCTTAACTTGTGGTCAGATATTTATTGGTCCAAAGGTTGTAAATATCACACAAATTGCTGCATGGAGCAGACTCTTCATAAGTATGCCTTAGACTGAGAAGTTGATAATGGTTAGGCACTTTATTAATGTTACTGAAATTATAGTGGTAATGTTCTTCAGGTGCATGTCTGGAGAATTGCAAAGCAGTCATCAGTGGGACCAGCAGCACACAGCAGTCAAATCTAGCTCTTACAGTGACTGTAATGTTTGTATTCAAAAGACACAGGGCTTGCGAGATGTCTTCTTACTATGTTAAGTTACTCGGTGCCGTACAATGTCCTGAATCTTTCCGAGTTTTGCGTCCGTGAAGTTGCAGGTTCTAAGTCTTTCATGGCACTTCTCTGTAGCTGTGTGCATTGCATGTGCTTGCAGCCATTGCTGACGTGCAGTTTGGCACTGTTGTATTTTACTTAACAGATTCTCGTACAGACACACTCATCTTTTAGGTAGATATCAAGAGAAAGGACAAAACATATCTTTGCACTCTGTATGGTTTTTAGTACCTGCATGTGAATATCACAATGCTGTTGTGAGGGAATCACCAAGACTGAAAGGTAACTCTGTATGGTTTTTAATACCTGCATGTGAATATCACAATGCTGTTGTGAGGGAATCACCAAGACCGAAAGGTAGGAGAAGAGGGACTAGTTTCAGATTTATTCAGTTTGTCTTGCATGCATAGCAGAGCAAGTCTGATTTTCAGATTTATCATTTCAGCCTCAACTGTCATGTAAAACCAGCCGATTGTATGTCGTCAGGGCTGTCATACAAATATGTTTGGCGTCATATACTGTACAGTGAGAAGACGGACTAGTTTCACATTTATTCAGTTTGCATTGCATAGCAGAGCAAGTCTGATTTTCAGAATTATCACTTCAGCCTCAACTTTGATGGAAAACCCAGCCTGATTGTATGTCGTCAGGGCTGTCATACAAATATGTTTTCTACTGTGATGCAAAAGCCAGCCTGGCTGTGTCTTCAGGCTGTTTTAGAATTATCTATGCAACTTCTACTGTGATGTGAACTCCAACTGACTGTACGTCTTCAAGGCTGTCATACTATTGTCTGTTCTACATCTGCGGTGATGTAAAATCCATCTGACTGTGTGTGTCTTCAGTCTGCAATAGAGTTACCTGTTCTACCATGATGTAAAATCAGCAGTTTTATTTATTTTATTGTGATGTAAGATCAGCAGTTTTACCTGTTTTACTGTGATGTAAAATCAGCAATTTTACCTGTTCTGCTGTGATGTAAAATCAGCAGTTTTACCTGTTCTACTGTGATGTAAAATTAGCAGTTTTACCTGTTCTACTGTGTGATGTAAAATCAGCAGTTTTACTTGTTTTTACTGTGATGTAAAGTCAACAGTTTTACCTGTTCTTCTGTGACGTGAAATCAGCAGTTTTACCTGTTTTCCTGTGATGTAAAATTAGCAGTTTTACCTGTTCTACTGTGATGTAAACTCAGCAGTTTTACCTGTTCTACTGTGATGTAAACTCAGCAGGGTTTTTTTTTTTTTTTTTTCTGTGAGGACATAACCCTGAGCAAGCCTTGTATGAGTCGGTTTGGCCCCAGTAACTCTGAAACCGACACTGGCTGCATACTTACAGGGCTGCCAGAGGAACGTGGAGGACTGGCAGAGAATTCTCCAGGTGCGATCCTTGGTGATCTCGCCTGCAGAAGACGTTCATGCCTGGCTCAAGTACGCCAGTCTCTGTCGCAAGAGTGGACGTCTGGTAAGTGGTCATTTTTTTTTTTTCCTCCCAAGGTTTTCAGTATGGATCTTGATTTGGAAGGTGCATTTTTTTTTTTCCTGTGGCAGTCTTTAGTATGTATTGTACAGGCTCCATTATTGATGGTCGTTATATTCATATGAAATGAAATGCCTTGCTGTCATACTTGCATATTCAAACAAGTGCCAGAATAGATCTAGTTGCAAAGTGAAACGACTGCAGGCGGAAATCTAAACAAATCTGAAATAAATGTCAGAGAACCGCCCAGAGAAACATGGACAAACGAGTCACAAGACAACAGACAACGCGTTTCGACCTCATAGGTCTTCCTCAGGTGAAACAAAGACGGACAAAATAACGAAAATGCACTTAGCT
>JADBJO010000132.1:965000-975000 GCA_016801955.1 Conus betulinus | reverse complement strand
CACACACACACACACACACACACACACACACACACACACACTCTTTGTCTCTCTCTCTCCTGTCCTCACACACACACACACACACACACACATGCACACACTTGTGTACACAGTCTGTTTCTTCCTTCTGCATCTCTCTCTCTCTCTCTCTCTCTCTGTCACTGTCTCTCGATTTCTCTCCCTCTCTGTCTCTCTCTCTTGCTCTCTCTCTCTGTCTGTCTCTCTGTCTGTCTCTCTCTGTCTCTCTCTTTGTCTCTCTCTCTCTGTCTCTCTCAGAATCTGTGTCTCTCTTTTCCACTCACACTTACAGTATCACATCAAACCCACGTTATTACTGCTCACCTATAAATAGTTTTTATAGCACATATATATTAAATGCAGTTTGTGATTTTTTTCCATTAATAATGCACTGTTTCAAGGTGTGCCTCTGGTTGCAGTATTCAGCAAAGCTTCAGAAGTTCTGTGTTCCCTCAGTGCATGGATTTGTCCGCTCCATCTCTCTGTCTGTGAAGAACAGCCTGCAAGACACGCTCAGGTAACTAACTGATTGGTCAGTTCACAGTTGTCAGTTCACATATGTAAATCCGTCACAGGGTTGGTTTTTTTTTTTTTTTTTTTTTTTTTGTCAGCTTCCTACAGGATATGTGTTTACTTGCTACTTTTCTTTTCTTTTTTGTTTTAAATAGAAGCAGGTCCTTTAGTTGTTGGGCTTTTTTGGTGTCTGTGATTTGCAAACATGTGTTAATCAATCAGGGTATCTGCTGTGCTAGTTTGCATGTTTTCAGACTCTTTCATTGGCATTCTAGGATATTTAAGCTAAAATACAGTCATCGATTCAGTATACATACATGCATGCGTTAATGGAAACATGTTTGGTATGTGCACAAGCTTCGCTCATGTTGAACTGCTTATTCATTGTGCCTCCATCCCCATAGGCTTGGATGTCTGTGCTAACACTTTACTCTCACACTTCGCTGCCCAACACACCTTCCCAATACTTGCTGTCCCGTGAGCAACCCACCACCCGTCCATCCACATTGCCAAAACACACCCCAATATACATTTACTGCCCCCTTGTTGGCTTTCTGTCTCTTGTCACATTTTTGTCATCATCCCGCCTAGATAATCCAGTGTAGTTTTTTTCCTTACGGTTGAACTGTTGATCACTGAACTGTGGTGGTTTGCAGGTTGCTGACTTTGATGTTTGATTATGGACAATGGCCTGATGTGTACGAGGCCTTGACTGAGGGCATCAAGAGTATTCACATTGATAACTGGCTGCAGGTATGTCAGCGTTAGTGTGTGTGTGTGTGTGTTTTGTGTGTGTGTGTGTGTGTGCATGTGCGTTAGAGAGAGAAAGAGAGAGAGAGAGAGTACATTTGTGATACCTAATGTGTTTCTATCCCCCGTTTGGATGTGTGTGCTTGATGTGTTTAGGTATCTGCACGCAGATTTGTGCCTAGCAGAGAGTTTCTTTATTTAGCAAAGGTATGCTAATTAATTCAACATGAATAATTTAGAAGGTGATTGTGCTGAAGATGTTGGTTGCACAGATGTGTCTGACGTGTGTAAATCCCAAGTTCATGCCTTTTCCCCTGAAAGTACATGCTTTCTTACCATTCATAATGCTGTGTGTTGCGGTTGACAGGTGATCCCACAGCTAATCGCCCGTATCGACACGCCACGCAGCCTGGTGGGCCGACTTGTGCATCAACTGCTGGTGGACATCAGCAAGGCTCACCCCCCAGGTCCGTGTAGGGTGGGGGGGGGGGGGGGGGGGGGGGGGGGGGGGGGGGGGGGGGTGGTGGTGGTCCTCAGCTTTTCCCTCTGATGTCCATGTTTTGATGTCCAGATGAATATCTTATCCCTGCTCCATGTGAACTTGACAGTTCAGATGCCCTAATGAAAAAAAAAAGAGATGAAAAGGAAATAAACTTAGTCTCTTGATTGATATGCCTTGAACGTTCCCTCGGTCTCACTAGCAGTCTCTCAGGATGATTTTCTTTGATTGCTTGTATTTCTCTGAGTGAGTTTTGACTTTTAGTTTCCACGTCAGCTGGGAAGTGGAAGGGAGTCTTGGGGTTTGGGCAGTCTCTTGGGTGTGTATATTGTCAGTTATGATTGTACATATGATAGAGAGTTGCTTTGTATATCAAACACGTATAAGCATGTCTTGTTATCACAGGCGCTGATCTACCCTCTGACTGTGGCATCCAAATCCACAGTGACAGCGCGTCAGGCAGCGGCCAATAAGATCCTGAAGAGCATGTGTGAGCGTAACGCCAACCTGGTTTTCAGCAGGCTATGCTGGTAGGTGTTCAGTCTGAAACTTTTTATCATGATGTCATATTCACTCGGGAGCCATCTGTTATCACGCTAGTCAGAAAGCTCGACTCTTCACACTTTTTTTTTCTTTTGTTGTTGTTGCTGTCCCAGACTCTGAGCTATCTCAGTGGCATACTCCAATGCAGCGTGTTCAGACTTTCCTTTCCCAGGCTGGGTATGTTGTAGTTCCAGATCAGCTGTTCATAGTTGACTACTAAAATCAGGTGTATGATGGATCACCAGTCATGTTCAGTCAGGTGTATTTGAAGTCATTCTGCTGATGGATCACCTGTCATGTTCAGTCAGGTGTATTTAAAGTCATTCTGCTGATGGATCACCAGTCATGTTCAGTCAGGTGTATTTAAAGTCATTCTGCTGATGGGTCACCTGTCATGTTCAGTCAGGTGTATGTAAAGTCATTCTGCTGATGGATCACCAGTCATGTTCAGTGGTGCCTGTTCAGTAGTGTACCTCCTATTGACAATAGTTTACTAGTAGTGGAGTAATATGATACTTTTTCCCAGTGTTCAGGCACATCCATAAGATGGAGACTGCTTTATCTGACTCATGGGAGAAAGTATAAACAGCCGGCATGTTTTTGCCAGGAAAAACAAAACAAATTAAAGAAAACAAATAGCTTTCACCATTTGAATTAATCTTTGATAAAAATCACGAGAAAGTAATGGGTTTATTTTGTAGATATTTAGTGAAGGAACACCATTTGGCCAATTGATGTGATTGTCCTGTTGATCTGTTATGAAAACTAAGACAACCCATGTTGCAGAAATGAACAGTTGAAACTGTGCTGTGTGCAGAGCTTTGCGTAGACACTACTGCCTCTCAGACAGGTATGAGAGGAAAGCAGCTATACATTAGATAGAAAAAAAGGTGTCAAACCTTGCCACAGTGCTTGATAGTGGGGACAGCCTGTGAATGAATGTGTGCATGGACAGGGAGGAGAGGTTGGGGAGCAAGGAAGAGGAGGGGGAGGGGGGTAAAAGATGACCCTGAAAAGGTGGGCATGTAAAAGGGGCTGACCAAAGGGATCAGATCACATCCCAAAGGGAACTCCACCAAGACAGCAGCTACATTACTATGAAGAGACATCATAAGATCAAGATGACCATGTCCCACAGAGTGATCACACCTCCCCCCAAATGTTGGGAGAAGGAAGGGGAAGGAGTGAAGTGGAGTGACTTGTCAGATAGGCGGAATAGCTCAGTGGTAGAGCGCCAGACTCGTGATCTTGGTGATCCTGGGGTTGTGGGTTCGAATCTCCACGGGCTGTTTGGTACAGTGGGAATTTTTCCCTCACAATTAACTTTGGTTCTTACTCTATTCCTGATGCAGTCCTTCGAATGAGATTGTAAACCAAGGTTCCATGTGTGAACGCACGCATAACATCTTGCACACATGTGAAATCTCATTATCAACTTTCAGAAGAGAAGGCCAGTTTGGCTATTGGTATGGATAACACCTTACACATAGCATGCACCCAGTGTGAGAAATTGAAAGAATGAAGGAAGTGAGGAAACTGAGTGAATGACATTGACTGGATGACACGGGAAATGACTGAATGAAGCGCCCGGCAGGCAGCTCTTCGGGTCGGCACTACCCAGGTAGCCAGCCCGCTGGGTACACTAGAGTGTAGATTGTCAGTCTTTATAAATCCTATGTTAATATTATTATTATCAACATAATATTATTATCATTATTACAGCGGTGAAATGCTACAGTGAATGAGGTGTTGTGTCAGGTGTCGGAGGAGCTGATCCGTGTGGCCATCCTGTGGCATGAGCTGTGGCACGAGGGTCTGGAAGAGGCCTCCCGCCTGTACTTTGGTGACCGCAATGTGAAGGGCATGTTCCTCATCTTGGAGCCCCTCCACTCCATGGTGGAGAGAGGACCTCAGACGCTGAAGGAGACGGCCTTCAACCAGGTAGCTTTTTTGTAACAGTAAGATAAAGATTTATGGTGGTAGATGATGTTTATAAGCAGCTTTGTTTTAATCTGAATAGTAATAGTACTTTTTATTGAAAAAAACAACCCACAATGTGATGTACAAAAATGCTCAGTAAAAAGGCTTTCTGTGTGTGTATCTGATTAATTATAGTACTTTTTCTCTCTATTTAGAGAAAAAAAAATGTGATGTTACAAAAATGCTCTGTGAGTGTGCGTGTGTATGTGTGAGCGCGCGCGCGTGTGCATGTGTGTGTGTGTGTGTGTGCGTGTGCGCATACATGCATGCATGTGTGTGCGTGCATGTGTGTGTGCATGTGGATGTGTGTGTGTACACAGATGTGCGCGTTAATTTTACGCTTAACTCGTACATTTTATATGCATCACTAGTTCAGATGCATGTGTGGATTTAGAGTGTAAAGTGAGAACTGCCATGTGTGCAGTGCAAACCGGAGAAAGAGTTTTCCCAGGCTGTAGGGGTCATAAATCCATTTCATAAACACTGTGTAAGCAACCCGGTCATGATTTGTACTGATGACACAACTCGCGCGAAGTGTGCTTGCCGCGTGTGTTTTGTGCTGCCCAGTTTTCCGGGCTGCAGGAAGGAAGGGTAGGATTTCTGCAAATCGGAAAAGCGGGTTGTAGGGATGAAAGAGGTAAGAAGGATGAAGAGTGCCTTATGCTTTTGACTAAACAGTCATTAGAGCTATCATATCTTTCATATGTAGGGACAGCTTAATCTTACATAATTATAATTATACAGTCTATGATATCTATCACAGTAAGTAATAATATGTATACATTGATTATACTGTATGATGTGTAGATTTATAGACTAGTACCCTACCATCTATATGTAGGTGCTATGCCTGTATGAAGAGTATGATCTGGTGGATGACTAGGCCTATGGGCGTGACCTGGCTGAGGCTCTGGACTGGTGCCGAAAGTACCAACGCACTTCCAACGTGAAGGATCTAACACAGGCCTGGGACCTGTACTACCATGTCTTCCGCCGCATCTCTAAGCAGCTGCCACAGGTAATGCACAGAAAACTTGAACCTTGATATGCTGTACTGAATGTATTGTACTGTCTGTCTGAAAACAGTCTTCATGTTTCAGTGTTGAAATATCTTAACAGAAATTGTTGGAACGCTTATCCCATACATCGCAAATCAAGTTGTCATGTTTATAGATGGTGCAAGCTACGTCAGGGTTGTAGCACCTACTGGGCTCCCACACCTCCACCCCCCTTTGTGTGTGTGCATGTGTGCATGTGTGTGTGTGTGTGTGTGTGTGTGTGTGAATATTTGAAATCAAAGTATTCAAGACAAAACTGTATTCAAAAATGGAGATATTCATCAAAAGCTGTGTTATAAGGGCAGCATTTTCTGGTAGACAGAAGATCGAGATAAACCACACACACACACACACACACACACTTACACACACACACACACACACACACACACACACACACACACACACACACATACACAGACAACAGACACACGCTGCATGCACGAGCACACACACACGGACACACACACACACACACACACACACACACACACACACACACACACCACACACACACACATCACAACACACACACACACACACAGAAGCACACCTACATGCACAAGCATGCACACACAGACGCACACACAGACACACACAGACACACACACACACGCACACACACACACACACACACACACACTCACACCCCTTCGTGTCAGAGTATTCACTCTGCATACCTGAACACGAGAGTTTTAAGAGATGTGACCTGTGCCCGGCTGACGTCATACACACACATGTATATAAACTCACACACAGAAGTGCACTTACGCACAAGCATCCACACACACAAAACACACACACACACACACACACACACACACATCAAATACACACACACACACACACACACACACTCACACACTCTCACACATACCATCACAACACACACACACACACACACACACACATCACAACACACACGCACACACACACACACACACACACACACACACACACACACACACACACAACACACACACACACACACACACACACACACACACACACACACACTCACACACTCTCACACACACCTGTATATCAAAGTGTTCCCTCTAGAAAGTTGAAAGAGATGTGACAAAGTGTCCTCTCTGCAGGCCTAAAATGTACAGTATAAGAGTTACACAAAGTTGACAGCAGTGTGACCTGTGCCCACAGCTGACGTCCCTGGAGCTGCAGTACGTGTCCCCCAAGTTGATGGCCTGCAAGGACCTGGAGCTGGCGGTGCCGGGGACCTACGAACCCAACCAGCCAATCATCTGCATCCAGCGTGTGCAAAGCCTCCCTGCAGGTCATCACCTCCAAGCAGAGGCCACGCAAAACTCAGCATCTTTGGTGAGCAAAGGTTCCTTGGAGTGTGTGTGCGCATGTGTGCACGCATATGAGACATCACCCTAAAAGTAAGACTATTGAATGTTGATCTGTTTTCAGATAGCATATCAACTGATGTCAAAAGAGCAAAACTCGAAAAAAGAACAAGCAGAAACAAGCTATAGTGACTGAAAACAGTTATCCATGATGTTTTGTGATGTCTGTGTTTCAGGGAATGACGGCAAGGAGTACCAGTTCCTGCTGAAGGGCCATGAAGATCTACGACAGGATGAGCGAGTCATGCAGCTCTTTGGTCTGGTCAATTCCCTGCTGAGGACAACGCTGATACCTTCAGGAGAAACCTCACGTATGTCATTCTCTGTCTTCTTTCTTGTGTTTTTTGTGTGTCAGTTTGGTGTTGTGTGTCTGTGTGTGTGCATGTGTGTGTGTGTGCATGTGTGTGTGCATGCGCACGCACGCATGTGTGCGCACATGATTTGAAATGGCCTGGAGAGTCAACTTAGCCTTAAACAACATGCGCTGAGGGGTGTGTGTGTGTATAGATGTACATGTTGTGCTTGTGCAAGTATGCTTTCTGTGAAATAATTTGATAATTTTGCTATTGTAATTCTTTTACTATCCAAGCAAATGTTTCTTGAGTCATTATGAAAAATAGTAACTGCATACTTCTTGTGAATCATTGTTGATAAGACGCCAAAACAGATTTGAATTGCATTTGAATTTGGTCATGGAAAGCATGATTTGCATAGTTCACATTGAGGAGTCATTGTAAACAGCACATCAGTTGCTTCATTGCATAGTTGATGAAGATCATTATGTAGTTATGCAGAATAAAAAGGTAGTTAGACAAGAATTCCTACTGAAAGAGTGTGCAGAGCCAGGTGTACATAAACTGCATGGGAGAAACGTATGTAGTGATACATACATTTGTAAAAAAAATGATATAGGAAGTAAAGTCTGGCAACAACAGTGTAGGAACACATGGTTACGAGAAAACTGGTTTGACGTTTCAGAATCACTCGCTTTGCTGCCATTCCCCTGTCCACCAATTCTGGGCTGATCGGCTGGGTGCCTCACTGTGACACGCTCCACTTGCTCATCCGTGACTACCGTGAGAGGAAGAAGATCCCTCCTGAACATCGAGCATCGCCTCATGCTGAGGGTAAGCCGTGGAGGGTGGTGATGCTGGTGGCTTTTGTACTCTTGAGTCTTTGGTGTTCACCAGTTAATCAATTCACTGTCTGGCTGTCTGATCTCGGTGGTAAAAGAGATGGAGGTGGATTGGAAGGCATGTAGAAGTCTTTTGACGCGCATTCTGGTCCTGTTGTGTTGAGAGGTTTGTTGGACAGGCAAAGTGGGACGGGCTTGTGAGTTGACTTAACGCGGTGACAGCCCTGAAATGGAACTTTGCGGTCGACTGTAAGCAACATTACCTTATCATATGGGCTGTGTAATATGAATGTTGAAAATACTGATTGGTGTGCATAGAATGTCAAGTTGTGACACAGGGCTGTATTGTATGTTCTTCAGATGGCCCCAGACTATGATCACTTGACCCTGATGCAGAAGTGGAGGTGTTTGAGCATGCCCTGGAGCACACGCATGGCGATGACCTGGCCAAGATTCTCTGGTACAAGAGTCCTGGCTCTGAGGTGAGTGCTGAGGGTTGGTTAGATGGTCGTATTTCAGGCCATACCACAGGTGATGTGTATGTGGACTAGTAGTCAGGGATGGCACTGATTTATAGAGTGTAAAGTTCTGTGTATTTCTTGTGGTATGCTAGCTGATAGTCCTGATGTCTCTCTGTCCTATCTTGGGGGGAAAATAAGGAAGATTAGTATTCAATATTTTCTGTGGATTACCTGGCTAGAGTGCATTTACCCTGAATTTGGCTGGCTAGGAAGGAATGATTGGGGAAAAAATGATTATGTGCAATAAGAGTTATCTAACTAAACATCTTGAGTCAGCTCCCTTCAGAACATTCAACTCACCTGGATCCTTTTTTCTCTCCTATTTTGTCCTGGTCTTTTTAAAATCGTTTCACAATGCCTTTTGTTATCCATGCTACAGATGATTGAATTCAAGATTAACCTTTAGCAAACCTCATTCACTGAAACTCCTACCTGCAGCCACATTCTTCTGGGTGACTGAAAAAAATGCACACCTACCTACTTCAAATTGCTGTATTTTTTTCGCTATTGTTTGTACAGTTATGAAATTTGTGACGAATGTAGAGGAATGAATAAAGAACATGTTGATATCAACCTTTAAGCGTTTTGTGCATATTTTCATTATGGGGGAAAAAAATAACATAACAAAAAAATATACATATGTGTTCATGAATCATGGAGCCCTGGAGTGCAGGGGTCTTGAAATGCACCAGTGTTTGGTACCTATCGAACAGGGGTAGGGGCAGAGTGGTACTCCACACTTCTGACAGATGAAGGAGGTCTGGTGACGCTTGAAAGTGTGATCAGAACAGACAGTGCAGTCCGGTTGAGAGGGCTTTCCATTGGCCAGGCGCCTGTCAGTGATGACCAGTTTATGCACATAATTAAGCAGTCTTTCTGGAGGATTATCAGACTGTCTGCCTCTCCTGTGACTCACACCAGACTCATAGCCCTCCAGAAGCTGGTGAACAATCCACAGACGGAACTTCAGAGCAGAGAGATGTCCCCCATTCTTGTGCCGCCAGATCACAAGAGAATTACAAGATCAGACCTCCAGCAGATGAAGAAAGACCTTTTTCCACCGCTTTTTGCTCTTATGAAGGAGCATATAGAATGACAAGGCCTTGTCTGCCCTATCTACACCACCACCCATATGCTTGGAATAGGCCTGAACAGCACAGGGCTTCTGAGCAACTTGCATGTTGCCAGGATGTTTTTTTGCCCGAACTTCCTTCCTGAACGTCTCTGCAGAGTGAACACTGGTCATCAGATTCACTTGCCTTTTGTCCTTCCAGGCAAAGTACAGAGTGTGGCCAACCTTCTCTGTGATGGGTTCATCACCCACAGCAGGCTTTGCAGCCTTGATGCGGGGAGGAACACCACAAGCGCCCATTTCATTTCGAGCCAACTCCTCAAAGTGCCCCAGAAGAGAAGAAATTGTCCATGTATAGGACATGCCCCTTGTTGTAGAGAGGCTGGGCAAGGCTGTCCACAACCCTATGAGCAACCCCAACATCCCTAAGCAATTCTATAACCTCCTTTTTTCCCATATAGAGCCTCCAGTTCCACATAGAGCTGGTTTTGGAATCAGCCAGTCCCCAAGCCTTGAGACCCCACTTTGTTGGCTTGGCAGG
>JADBJO010000132.1:925000-960000 GCA_016801955.1 Conus betulinus | reverse complement strand
GGGTATGGACAGTACCTCTCAGTACATCTTTTAATCTCTTTTTCATATTTGGCGATGAATGTTTTTATACTTTTTTTTCCCCCTCCTTTTTGGACAGCATAGTGGAAGTAAGATTGTCTTTTTTTCTCCCTCAAGGACAGCATAGTTTAAGGAAGATTTTAGCTTTGATCAGTCTCCTCAGTAAATTCCTTTAACCCTCTTGCATTTGTTTCACCCGTATCCGCTCGCTCTGTTTGTCTCCCCTGGTGTTCATTATGGCTGCAACTGGCCGCACATGCTCTTACTTTCCCTCACACACTGCGACCTTGTTTTAAGTCATGGCTGGCCAAAATGAATGGGTGTCCCTTAGAGGTGTCCAGTGAAATCTAGGCAGTAGTATGGGGTGTGAGAAACGATTCATTCACACACTAGGGTCATGAACTGACCACATTCCATTGATTTCTTAAAAAATACGAATACAAGGAGTAGTTTTAGGTTGGAAAATGCAAGTGCAAGAGGGTTAAAACATAACTGAAATCACTTGGTGTTGTAGGCGACGGGACTGGATGGGAACTACCGCATGACGTGTGAGAAGGTGATGGAGGTGTTGCGTCAGAACAAGGAATCCCTGATGGCGGTGTTGGAGGCCTTTGTCTACGACCCCCTGCTGAACTGGCGACTGGTGGAGGGTAGGGCTGGAGGCTGTCAGCGCTGCTGGCGGCTGGGATTAATAATGATAATGACAACAATAACATAGCATTTATATAGCGCCTTGCCAAAGGTTCTAGGTGCTGATAATCCACACTCTTTTGTACACAAGGGACTGCATACCTGGGTAGTGCTGACTGAAGAGCTGCCTACTGGTGTTTCATTCAGTTGTTTCTTGTGTCAGCCAATCAATATCATTCGCTCAGTTTTCTTACTTCCTTCATTCTTTCAAATTTTCATGCAGGGTGCATGCTATGTGTAACATGTCATCCAAACCAACGGGCAAACTGGTCTTCTGTTCCAAAAGCTGGTGATGGGATTTCATGTATGTGCAAGATACTAAGGGTGGGTTCACACACGGAATGTTGGTTTATAGTTTCATTCAAATGACTTTGTGGGAAATGAAGTCAGAACCAGTGTTAACTGCTTGGGAAAAATCCCCCTGTACCATAATTGCCAAGCGGAGATTTGAACCTGCAATCCCAGGATCACCAAGATTACAAGTTCAGCGCTCTACCAACTGAGTTATTCCGGCCCCATTGGCTCTTGATATATTGTCAGTTTGTGTGTCAACCTGTCCGAGTATTTCAGGAATTTTACAACTTCTAAAAATCATTCCTGAAATCTCATAGTTGGTGAAGAAATCCATGATTTTGAAATTGTCTGATGAAATGTGCAGTTTGAGGATCAATTTGGGAAAAAGCTGATGATACCCCATGAATGGTCTGTGGGCGTCAGCAACTGTATGAAGTGGAAGGTGGAGTTTCTGTTTGATTTCTCCATAAAGCCAGTGAAGCAACAGGGAGTTACGATGCTGTCAGTTCAAAACCAGACTGCCCACTTCATTTGTGGCTATTGAATTTTGACAGCAGAAGGCTGGTAGCTGCTGTTTTACCATGATATAAATGGGATCCATGGGCTCAACAAATGACTGAAAATTTTTTTTTTTTTTTAAATTCAGCTTAAAACACACACCACGTATGCTAACAGTCAGGCACTCAACAAACGCACATGCACATTTGTACATACTCCCATGCTCACACACACATGGACACATATGCACACACACACATACATACACACACACACACACACACACATGCTCACACACAGTCACAGTACAGATACATGGTAGCACTGTCACAGAAAACAGATACACTTACCCAGGCGTGTGCGCATGCTTGCACACATTCACATGCGCACACACACACACACACACAGTGTCTTTTTTTCTTTTTTTTTCTCATTTTTAAAAATTTTACCAACTGCCTTATTCATTACTTGAAGAATCCTTGTGAAGACAGAAACAGCGTGCTTTAGCCTGTGGTTGGCCTGAAATGATGTACAGTGAAAAGAAAGTTAACACATTTGAAAGCATGCAGGAGGTGATGCAGTGTGATGGTGTGTTCGACAGCAGACAAGAAGAAGGAGAAGGGAAAGCGCTCAGGATCCTATGGAGAGAGCCAGGAGGGAGGTGAGGACATACACTGTTCTCTTCTACCTTGCACTCATGAAGACATACAGTGAAATGGAAACCCTCACATTCATCCAATGTCTATTCTGAATTGAACGAATCATTGGTCTGCACATACAGATTGTCTCAGGTCTGTGGTTAATGGTCTAGTTTGCAGTGTTTCTAAAGTTGCCCCTCCTTTCAAAACGAAATGGGCTTCTGTCGCAAGTTTTGAATAGTGGACATTGGCCTGAATACAACAACTGTCTGCTCTATCTACGATGGTGTGCGAAGAGTAAGTCGGTGTTGACTGTTATCTCGTGTGGATATATGACTTAGAATAAGGTTGTGAATGTCCAGGAATGTTCAGTTACTTTCAGCCAGGGTGGCTTTGCCCCCTTGGACATCTACCAAAGCAGTGCTCTTGGATCCTGCCATTGACTGGGCAGCCCCTGAAGCTTTTCTTTTTGATAGTTTTTGAGTCAGCAGTTCCCCAGCCTGATTTTCGTTCTGTCAAATGAATATTGATTATACTGGTGTCAAATGAGTATGTTCCACAGGTGTTATCAGATAAATATGCCTTTCTCATGTTTACATGTTCAAAGAGGTGCCTTATTTCTACTGTACATGAGCATTGTGCTAGCTAATCAGTGTTGCCTACCCCCTCGGACCTCCCAGAATTTCTGGCAAGAAGGGAGCTAAGTCTTTACTTCCCATCTCCTCAAATCAGACTCCCAGAGAGATCTCACTTAAAACATCATTGCTTCCAGCTTACGAAATGCCAGTCAGTTTCTGTGTATTTCCTCGGCAAGAGATCTAGCCTGCCTTCTTCTTTGGATTTTGTTATACTTTTCTCAGCCATTGCCTGAGCTATGGAACCCCTAAAGTTGCCATACAAGCTTGGCTTCATGTCCGATGAGCGAAACTCATTTGCATGCACACTTCATTTCCATCTGTCATACTTGCACCACGTGTGTGTTTACTGTCTTGCTTGTTCCTAGTCTTTCGTAGACTGGATGGGATGATTATGCTGACTGAGCTGAATATATGTTGACAGGAGGAGACTTGCTGGAGAGCGTGGAGGGTCAGTCAACGGACGCACATGACATTCCAGCAGGTGTGTGGGAGGGCGTGTGGGGTTCTGAGTTAGTGGGTGGGGGAGAGGGGTTAAATACCACAGTTAATGTCTCTGTCATGGATGCATGGAATTTTCTGTGAAATCGTGATGAATTGTTAACTCAAGGTTGCCAGCCATTTGTTCATTGATAACCATAGTCATTTAACCTTCTTGTATTCATAACGGGAGTTGACGGGAGCTCCTGTCCAGCATGCTAATTTTCACAACAGGAGTAGACGGGAGTCTGCGTTTAGCACTGTTGCAACCCTTGCTCGCGCCATGATAGTGCCCAGAGAGTCTCTACAAGTTGTGGGTATTCCCCACTTCAGTCCAGTGAAGCGGTAGTACCATTTTGGGACGCTGGCACCACTTCCATTTACTGATAAAGAAATAAAACTGCGTGCAGCGAGTTGTGAACGAAAATGACCAAATGCCGCAGTGGTGTCGTCTGCAAATGCTAGCAGATTCGGTGAAATGCCAGAGTATCGTGCTGAGGAATGGGATCAAATTTGACAAGCAGTAGAAAGATTTGAAAAAGAAGAGCTAGAAGAAGAGTCTGATGTTGACATAGACAATATAGAAGGAGAACAAAAAGTGGAAAGTGATCCTGAGGATAGCGCCACTCACTGCACTGCAAACAACATGGCAGCCGGCTACACGGCCTGCAACTGCGACTGCATTCCAAAAGCGGACAGGCCCTGCTCACATATTGCCAAACACCGGCACCCCATCTGGATTATTTCGTTTTGTTTTTGCCTCCTGCATGTTTTCAAACAGCTGTAATCAAAACATACAGATATGCACAACAAAAGTTGCCTAGGGCACACCTGACCCCTGTTGTCAAAGACGACATCTGAAGAAATGAAGGCATATATCTGTCTGTGTTGATCATGATGGGGATAAAGCGTCTGACACCATTATGCTGTTGCTAGCAAACTGACCCCCCGCATCTCCGGCCCCTGCATGCATTAGAATTGTTTATGTGAGTACTATCATTTCATGTTTCTTTTGTGTGTGTGCACCTGTATTTTGTAATGATAATAGTGGCTCTGTGACATATAATTTAACACTTTACACATAGTCACTTGGTTAGTGAACAGCTATTGAGATGCTGTGTATAGACATAAATATGGATGTAGGACGGGGAAAACGCTTGCATAAAAACTATGTGAAACTTTAATTGGAACTGTTTGACATTACTTTTCACATGTGACAAGTAACAGCAGTTGTGTGACATTCACGGGATTACCTGTCGGAGCTGTATGGGTGAATGGAAAAGTGATCATGTCAGATGACTTCAGCTTTCTTTTTACTCTGCTAATGTGCATGCCAGTGAGTGAGAAACCCGCATGTTGGTCTGCTGTAATAGTATTGTCACCATGAAATGGGACACATTCGGTGACATTTAGGTGACATTGACATGACCTGTCTTTCTTAGAAAGACAAAATATGATTCACATTACATGACCATACCTAGAAAATTTCATAATTCTTGGGGTTTATTTTTTGGGTTATGGCGATGCATGAACTGTGCTAACCCATTTTTAGGCTGTACTCATTAAAAGAATTCAAAAACTAAGGGAAGTTTTGCCTCGGAGAATCCAAATGTAAGAGGGTTGACTCTTTATTAGATAACGACTGTTGTCTTCATCATTTTTATTATTTGTAAAAGCAGGACTATTAGTTTGTGATATACCTATGTGTATGTATTGTCCTGTGAGTACTCTTGGCTGTTTGTCTTTGATAGACAGATCTTTAGCTTTAGTGGACAGTGTTTACTGACCACTTTCATGATCTCGGGGAAAGAGGTTGGACTGTTCCCCTGAACCCAGCCCTAAAGGATATTCAGTGTGTTTCTCAAAGATTGGCAGTTGTCTCATGTTTGGCCTTTGAAGAGTGCATCTCAGTATGTAACCTCTGTTGTGTTCCACCACTGACCTCTGTTACCTTTCATCACTGACCTCTGTTACCTTTCATCACTGACCTCTGTTACCTTCCATCTCTGACCTCTGTTACCTTTCATCTCTGACCTCTGTCACCTTCCATCTCTAACCTCTGTCACCTTCCATCAGTGACCTCTGCTACCTTTCATCACTGACCTCTGTTACCTTCCATCTCTGACCTCTGTTACCTTTCATCTCTGACCTCTGTTACCTTTCATCTCTGACCTCTGTCACCTTCCATCAGTGACCTCTGTCACCTTCCATCAGTGACCTCTGCTACCTTCATCATTGACCTCTATCACCTTCCATCACTGACCTTTTTGACCTCTGTTACCCTTCCCCTCACCATCCTCATTTCTTTACCCTTTTGGGAATGTACAGTACAATAGTACACTGGTGTGCACAGCCTTTGTTGACCACTAGTTTTTCTGCTGTTGTTTTTTCATTTAAAAAAAAAAAGATCATTCCATTCCTTCCTTCCCTAATGCCATGCAGGCAGCGTCAACATCCCCACAGAGGTGATGAACAACAAGAAGGCGGTGAACATCATCAACCGTGTGAGGGACAAACTGACGGGCAGGGACTTTGGCCACCGAGGATCCCGTCGACGTCCAGCGACAGGTGGAGCTTCTCATCCAGCAAGCTACATCCCATGAGAACCTGTGTCAGTGCTACATGGATGGGTGAGTGCTCTGTGTGTGTGAGTGCTCTGTGTGTGTGTGTGTGTGTGTGGGATGTATGTGTGTGTGTGTAGTGTGTGTGTGTGTGTGTGTGTGTGTGTGAGACTGTGTGTGTGTGTGTGTGTGTGTGTGTGTGTGTGTGGATGTAAGTATGTGTGTGTGTAAGTGTGTGTGTGTGTGTGACTGTGTGAGAAAGAGTAGCGTGTGTGTGTGTATGTGTGAGAGAGTACTCTGTGTGTGTGTGTGTGTGTGTGTGTGTGTGCACGTGTGTGTGCCCATGTCTCTGTATGTTGCATAAGATGTATGAGGGTCTTGTGATGATAAGGGCTTGTTGTTAGTGCATGTTTGTGTGTGAGGATGTGGAGATGCCTGCGATTTTGTTTTGACAAGCAGGCGTGTGTGTTTTGATGACAATGTTTGTGTTGCAGTGTCCTTGTACATGTACAATGGCATCACCAATTGTACACTTGGTTTAAGGGTTTTTGTTAGCATTGCTATTTATCTGTGTATATTGGCTTTGTTTTGATGTGAATGTTGGAACCTCCAATGAGCACATTTTTTTTGTAATTGATTATTTTAAGGAACTATTTTTTGTTTCAATTATAAACAAGGATATTTTTTGTAAATGGTTGTGTTGAGAAATTTTTTGTTTGATTTTAAGCTACATGATAAATGAAATTATGAGATAACAGTGATGAATAATGGGAAATAACCTTGTGTGCTTCAGGTGTCCATTCTGGTGAAACAACACTCCCAGGGGCATGATAGTAGTCTTCGATGCAGTGACAGTGTTGTAGAACAGGAAACCATGAAGGTGTCCCATTAATCTGTATATACTTGTTCCTCTGAAACCCTGTATAGATGGACTAGCATGGTTGGCAATGTGGAGATCTTTCAAGGGGAGGGGGAGGCAAAGGAGGTAATGCTGAAAGATGACTGAATTTGTGTGTGGTTAGGTTGTGGTGACACAGTTGAGTCGGTTACATACACTACAGCTTCCCTCACCAGGTGTGAGTGTAGAATAGCTAAATCCCAGTGGTTGTATAAAGTGTCGCACTCCCCGTGACGGTCGCTCACACAAAGTCTGTCTGCACTGCCCATTCCTGTGACTGGGACTGGGGGGGGGGTAGGTAGGAGAAGTTGATGCATGAACAATGGTGGTGTTTACTGTAAAGGGCTCCGGTGTTTGTTACCAGCCATGAAGTCATTGCTCATGTAGCATTCAGAGTTTCCACCTGTTTGTTGTTTGTGAAGTTTGCGCCACCTCCAAGCTTGTTTTTTTGTGTATGTGGTTGTGTGTAGAGTACAGGGGTCACTGTAGTTGGTGTGTGTGTGTGTGTGTGTGTGTGTGTGTGTTACAGTGTATGTGAGTGTGAATTTTAGAGAGAGCGAAGGATGGGGTTGAAGAGTCAGAGAAAGGAGGGGTGTGTTTGGAGGGAAAAGGAAAGATGTGTTTGACAGCACATTGAAGAAGCATATCTGCATTTGTTGAATAATTCATGTAGGACATCCGTGTTCAATGATTAAAAACTGCGAGAGACCATCAATCACTGGTATATTATGGGTATTGTATTTGGTGTTCTCATTGCCCATATCATCAGTGCTCTTTACTGTTTGTAGTACAATGTGTATTGCTTACAATATAGTCTGTGTGTGTGTATATGTGTGTTCGTATGTGTGTATTTAAATTGTGTGTGTTTGTCACTATGCTTTTGAACGTTGTCATCCAGCTGAACTTTTGAAATGATTACTTTGTGTACTTATTTCTCATTGTGTTTTGTGAAATGGCAAGTTGTTGAATTAGAATGAGAGAAGATAACTTGAAGCGAGTGTATTTTGTTTGAAACGTCGGTGGCGATCCAGAGCTTTCTGCTTTACAGTTTGCGCTTGTTGAAAAGGAAAGACATTAACTTCACACTGAACTTCCAAGTCATTTTTCAGTGTGATTTGTATATAGCACCACAGTCAGAAGTCCTTCTGTTGTTGATGATTGCTAAATGCTGATTGTATTCTAGGATATTTTAAGAGCAAGAGGATCAGGGAAAAGAAAATTCGCAGGAGATCCATGAAAATAACAGCGTTATTTTCATGGCTGTCGGTTTTGTCACCGTTTTATTGGTTATAGGCTTCACTCGGGTAGCATGCATTTGATTTAGTGGCATCCTTGTGAGATTGCACGTTACATTTTCATATTTTGTAGTCTATGTAAACTAGTTCTGAATGGATAAGATCAATGAAAATATTTTTGTTTTTTTTTTTTTGTTCAGCACCTGCATGTTGGACTGGAAGCTCATGTGCAAAGAATTAGATGGCTTGTTTGATAGTTTCAAGGAGCACTTTTTGTCGTCTGCATTGATCTTGTTCAGATTTCCTTTACTTGTTCTTTGTGGATGTGCACGATTCATGTCCTGACCCACCACTGAATTAGTCAGTGGCAGCTGTGAACTGTCCATTTGTTGCGTCTTGGTGTACACACACACACACACCACTGTGTTCATGTTCTAAACAATGTGGATGTATATTTATATTGCACTGTAAATGATACTGCGTATATGGCTGTACATTTATATTGCTGTGTAAATGATACTGCCTACATGGATGTTCATTTATATTGCTCTGTAAATGATACTACTACGTATATGAGAAGCTTGACGATAATCAAGTGTGATCTGACAGGCATTTTAAGAGATATGGAAAAAGAACAGGACCATCTTTTCACGATGGGTTCAGAGACTGGTAGAAGGATCATGGAAATTGGGGGCAATTCCTGTGCAAACAGTCTTGCTGTTGCATAGTTTGCAGTTGCACAGACACCACTAAGCCATGATGGAAATAGCGGAAATGAGCGGCACAAGATATACATTAAATGTACCGCTTCGCTCAGTGTGGATGGTTAAGCAGGTTGAATTTTGTATGTGTTTGGTGTATTTATATAGCGCCGAGAGTTGATTTTTCCAGGGCTGTCATACGTGTATTGAAAAGATGCTTCCCTGGATAAATGTTTTCAAGTTGTTCTGTCGATCCTGTGGGTTTAATGCGCATCATTCCAGTGTGTGGACCGTTTCATCGCTAGTCATTTTCAGAAGTGTCAAACATCAGCATTGGAATGTGTCTCTTGTTGTTGATCTGGATACTTTCACCAGGAACTGGAGCATAGAATCCAGATAAGCATTTTTGCTTCATCTGTTCCAAAGGTGTAGGGAAGACGTTTGCTGTAACCATGAGACTGTAATTGGTGTATTTACTTTTTATATTTGCAGATATTCATGCGTACAGCATTTTCAAGTTTTTTTTTTTCTCTATCATACTTACAAATTTGTGATCATTCATTGCTTGAACTTTTTTATGGTTTGAAACAAACAAATCTGATAATGTGATACTCTGTAGATGTTTGAGGGGTGTTCTGATCAGAGAGCCTTCCTGCCATTAATCACTCCATTGTATGTATTGGTTTTTCCCTCAGGGGCATGCTGACTCGTTTCTCTCACCCAATCGCGACGTGCTAGAATGTAGATGTTATTGTACTGAATCTGTGTTGATTGAACTACAGTCGGTCTTTGTAACAACAGTCTGATAAATACTGCCAGAGGTTGGGGGGGGGGGGGGGGGGGGGGGGGGGGAGATAGATAATGGGATGTTGCATGCAGTGCAGAGGTGTTTTGGACTTTATCTCAAGTTTTTTTTTCACATGCAGGTATTGCCGTTTTATTATTTATTGGTAATTTCATGGCTTTTTTTTATTTTACGTGTATTCTTAGGTTGTGTTGGCCCTGTCAGGAAGAATGCAAGAGGGGAGGGGGGGGAGAGAGAGAGTATATGTGTGTATGTGAGAGAGAGAGAGGGGGGGTAGGTCGGAGATAACTCCAAGCATAGTTTAACACCTGCACACTGCACACTGGGGCTGTCATGTCTGAATGAATTTGTCCGAGTGTACACATATAATTATATGTGTCTGAGTATGCATATAATTATATGGTGACAGGGATGAAAGTGGTGTTGAAATGATGAAGTGGAGGTGGTGGTTGCGTTCGTCTAGTAGGACAGTTGATACCATCGCTGAAGTGTTCCTCGCTGGAAATGTCCGTGACCGTCTGTGTCAAAGCAGATTTCTTCATTGCAGTTGTATATAATAAACATCACTTAATTTTGTCAGTTAGATGTCTGCTTCCTGGTGTACTTCTCATATGGTTTGGACAGATTATCATAATGATGTGGTGAGCGTGTTGAAAAAATAAAGGAAAGAAGGATGGCAGCAGTTGGTGTGAACTTATCTCTGAAAAGTGGAGAGGAAATGGCATTCAGGTAGAACTTGTGAAGATTATCATGTAAAGGCTGTTCGGCGTCATATACTATACCATGTCAGACCATAGCATTCAACGGCAGGCAGTTAGCTCTGCCAGGTCGAATTTTTCGTGACTAATGCAGTAATAAGACAGTCACGTGACGCCCACTCTACTTTCACCATAGGAAGAAAGCCGGTGTCTGCTTCCTTGTTCCTCATTTATCTTTGGCTGCAGCCTAAGCAAGATAAGTCTTGTGCTCTGTCTCACCTATACTTCTGCTTTTAATAAAGATTGCTTGTGTATTTGCTTCTTTACTTATTCAGTTGTGGCTTGCGCTAAACACTGGGTACACTTGCCTTGTGAGGCTTTGGTTGGCGTGCCTTTCGTTTAATTTCACGCTTGTCGTGATTGCTTTACTGGTCCCTCTGCTCTGCGCGTTAGTTTTTTCACTCTTGCGCTCCCCCCGGTAATTAACTTCGACGATTTGAACGCTTGCCAGTCCTTTGGGCCGCCATCTTTCTCTTCTCGCCAGTCATCTTTTCCACCATCTTGCCTCACCTCGTGGTCATCCACGTACAGCGTACCTGGATTTAGTGTACGGAGCTTTCCCCTCACTTTTCATTGCACCTTATTCTTTGTCCTTGGACTGTATCTATCGATCGAGTTTCTCCTGATCTAGCAGTATGCATTATTAGTGTTACTAGTATGGGTCGATCAAGTTTTCAATTGATTCCTCGATCCCCCCTAGTACGGCGATCGAGTGACTTACAATCTCTCGCTCAAGTATTATCAGTGCTGTATTTATCAGCGCTGTAGCACAAGGCCGATCGAGTTTGTTTATTTTTTCTCGATCAACCGACTTGTCTCCACTTTGTGGTCGTGTGTTCCGTGTTTGCTCTGCCACCATAGCTCAACATGGTGAAGGACAGCAACGAGTCAAGCCACTTTGCCATTCAGAAGTCGCTCATATCCCTGGAGGACCTGCGTGTCGATTCCTCAGAGTAATCCGTTCTTGCTACAGAAGAATGTACAGCCAGTGTAGAGAGGGGTTTCGCGGAGGGGATGCACGACCATACCTCCTCTACCCGACCGGTGGACACACAATAACTGTGTCCAAAGGCCAAAAGCAAGCTGCCAGCATTTCAGAATGCCTTTCATTTAATCTTCCCAGAAAATCTAAAGCAAGGTTCCCCTAAGAGGGCAGAGCTGTTGTAAGAATTCTGATCCAAAGTCTCTTCACCCCCCCCCCCCCCCCCCTTTTTATCTGCCAGCTTCCCTTTCGATGCATTGTTGAGACTCCTTACTTCATGCTGCGGTCCCCGGGAACTTTGCTGTGGCACGGACCAGCACGGGTGACGGGATGCGTTCGGAATCATCGCCCATCACTCGCCTATATGAGCCTCGTGCCACTAGTCTTCCCCCCCACTAATAGCATGCAGGCTCATGACGCTCTTCCCCACCGTGCACAAGTGCAGCCACCACTCCTGCATGAGAAGCGTCCATACTCCTCCGTTTATTAGTCCGTGGGAAAGCCCTGGAACTGTGTCCATAACTACGGGTCTCAGCTGCAGGCACCACTTCTCCTGGACTGTGTCGCTCAGATCCCCGGCGGTCGACCAACCCCGATCGACTGTCGTACTTTTCCCTAGGGGTACAGGACGTTGGGGAGCGGACTTATTCCACCTCCCACTTGGGCAACGTCTGCGGTCCCATTTCTCCAGAGGGAGGATCTACCAGCTCGACCACGGGTAACCTGCACGATCCTACCCAGAGGGTGGCCATGGCACCACAGCCAGTCCAAACCATGCACAGGTGGGTAGGGGGCTCAGTTGCTGTGTCCTCCTCCGCCCCCCCTTGTTACACAAGTGACCTCAATGATCCCACCAGGGAGGTGTATGAGGCAGTGCACTCTCTGGGGCAGGTACGACAGGCCACGCTCTCTCGATCCCCCCCCCCCGGTGTCTCAGGTTACCCTGACCCCTGAGGAAATTCTGCCCTCCACAGCCCACCTGCCTCCTTGGGGACTGGTGGCTTTATGCCCCCGAGAGGGACCGGTGGTTCAGATCTAATATTCAACACGACCAGCTCCACGGTCGGATGTGGCATCCAGCCTCTTCCAGCTGGTTCGACCTCGGTCTCTCTCCCTCTCGGACACTGTCCAATCAGCAGGACGGGCTCCCCCCCTTAGTCTGGCCGCTGATCATGGAGCCACGAGGGGCCCACCCTCGCATTCCCCCACTACCCAGCTAGGGCAGGACCCTCATGCACCCCTGCGGTTGCCTCCTGGTGAAGGTTCTGCGCAACCTCTCCAGGAACACAACCACCCAGAGTCTGAGGATGAGGAAGAAGAATCCCTTCTCATCGTGCGACGTGTTCACCCTAGAACGGTGGTGCCCGGACCTTGTCGTGAGGGAGTCCCCACCCTCGGACAATGTTCTTTCCTTTGCTAAGTACGCTGGGCCCCCCCCCAGCCCAGCGATCTCAGCCCAAGGTTGTCACACCTTAGACATTTACCTCTATCTGGGAGGGTCCGGCAACTCATGCCAGGGGTGCACAGGCCGTCCCTCCGCCAGGAATGAATCCCTCTCGGCCCTGAAAGTGGCCCCGGTTGGCACCTTTTTCGGGGACCACCGGAAGGCCAAAGTGGCCTCCCTGTTCTCCGACAATCCGGTGACCAGGGAAATGGCTATTTCCCAGCAGACTGCCGGCTTATTCCCCATCTGGCCCCCCGGAACTCCGCCACGATCTCTGTGAAGAACCTGACGGAGTGGGACCGTGTAGCCAGAATGGGGATCCTGCACACCACTGCTGGACATGTCTTTCTTGACATGCTTTTGCAGCAGTTGGAGGAGCTCTGGCCAGAGGAGAGGACTGTGTGCGTCTCAGTGTCCTCAGATGCATACTCTGAGACACACCAGGACATGGATTCTCGCCTGTTCGGTGACCCCCTGAAGCGATTCCTGATTAACAAGATCTCACTTCACCTTTCGGCTGTGGCGGACAGCGCTGCCAGGTGCCACTTCATTTGCTTACTGGCCTGTAGAGATGCTGTGCTGTCACAGCTAATCTCTCCCCAGCGCTTAAGGCGGCCTTGGGGTGCATCCTGGGGGCAGGACCAGTCGCTCTTCGGCAACTGTTCGACTGTGGTCATATCACGCTCAGTCGAAGAACGCAAGCAGCAGGCAGCATCATTTGCGGCCAGGCCCCCTCCTCGTCAGCCTCGCCCTGCTAGACCCCCATTGCGTTCCTCCACTCCCTTTTCCAGACCCCAGCCCTATCCCAAGCAGACACCACTCGCGCTGCATGGCCCGCCAAGCGCCCTAATAACCCCTCTAGGCCGAAACCGAATCTCTCCCCCAGCAGAATTTTCGGTTCAGCCAACAGACACGGCCCCAGAGGTGACTGGGGGAATCGCCCACAGGAGAACTGGACAGGGAGAACCTTTACCACTAACCCCACCTCCCGCCTCCCCCCACCCCGGCCCCCTCAGCCCCTCTGGCGGGCAGCTTATCCCAACATGCCCACCAGTGGAGACGAATGGGCCTCAGCCCTTGGATAGTGGCGGTTTTACAGGAAGGGTTCAGCCTGCCTTGGGCCCACGAATGCCCCCCTCTGATGCCTTCTTCCCCTCCCTCCCCCAGCGAACCCTCCCCGGGCCAAGGGGGAGGCGCTTCGCCGGGAAGTCCAAGATTTTCCATCCCAACCTGGGGTTTTACTCCCACCTCTTCGTGATCCCCAAACCCTCAGGAGGATGGAGGCCCATCCTCGACCGTCTCCCCTCAACAAGTTCCTCAGACCCACAAATTCAAGATAGATACTCCGACACACAGATTAGACTCCATCCACCATCAGTATTGGGCTACCTCTATAGATCTGAAGGATGCTTACTTTCAGATCCTGATACACCCATCCACAGACGATACCTCTGGTTCATCTGGCAGGGTCGGGTGTTCCAGTTCAAGGTTCACTCCTTTGGCCGCTCCCTGGCACCCTTGCTCTTCATGAAGGTGGTCAAGGATATAGCCTCCCTGGCCAGACAGGAGGACATTCGCCTCCTGATGTACCTGGACGACTGGCTCGTCCTAGCTCCCTCCTGCGCTCAGTGCCAATCCCACACCACCCACCTCCTGAGCCTCTGTTCCACACTAGGGTTTGTCACCAACCCCAGCAAGTGCGAACTCAACCCCAGTCAGCAGTTCTCCTTTCTGGGCATGAGTTTCGACACAATCCCCATGCAGGTCTCCCTGACCCCGGAGAGGTCCGCCTGCATAGTGGATCTCATCTCCTGCCTCCGCGGATCCTCCCACACCTCGGCCAGAACCCTGACCTCCCTCCTTGGGATGATGGAGTCCCTCTCGTCCCTCATTCCCCTAGGTCGGGGCCCCAAGTGCCAACTCCAAAGGGAGTTTCCGTCGTCGTTGGTCTCAGACCTCCGACCGCTGGGATCAGACCATTCCCCTCGGGCCTTGGTTCCACTGGGCTATGGAGGAGTGGCTCAACCCCTCCACACTGACCCCCGGGGTTCCTATCTCCCTCCCAACCCAGCCCCTGGAACTCTACACAGACGCCTCCAACTCGGGCTGGGCGCCCACTTGGAGAACAGTCATGCCTCGGGAGTGTGGGACGCACAGACTGCACATCTCCACATCAACGTCCTGGAATTGGAAGCGGTCAGGCTTGCCCTCCTCCGCTTCCAACCCCAGGTCTCTCATACCGACTTGTTCTCTTTTATGATAAGACAACATTTCGGTGGCTTGCTATGTCAACGGTGGGGGTGGGGGTGGCTCGCGCTCCATCGGCCTCTCCCTCCGGACAGAGGCCCTCCTCCGCTGGTATCACACATGGGGAATCACCCTCCGCGCGAGACACATAGCGGGGACCCGCAATATCCTGGCAGACTCCCTCAGTCGGTCCAGATCCCTCCTACACACAGAATGGACCCTCAGGCTAACTCTGACCATGGTGTGGAACATTGGTTCAGGCCTATGGTCGACCTCTTTGCCACCCGATTCAACCATCGTCTGCCAGTGTATGTCTCTCGCGTCCCCAATCCCCAAGCATATGCAATCGACGCCATCTACCTTCCCTGGTCGGGCCTCATAGCATACGCCATCCCTCCCTTCCCGATCCTTTACAAGGTGATCAGGAAGGCGAGACTGGAAAGACCCAGGCTCATCCTCATAACCCCATGGTGATTGACCCAGTCTTAAGTTTCCGGACCTCAAGTCCCTCCCCATGTTCCCCCTGCTCCTGTTGAACACCCGGTGGGACACGTTCAGGTAGCCCCGCTCGGGTTGCCCTCACTCCAACCCCCAGATCCTCCACCTTCACGCCTGGCTACTGTGCCAGTCCAATTGCGAGCATCTGCCCCTTCCTCCCAGATGCACAGATCCCAGTCTGTCCTAGACATACTCGCGGGGGCAGGGGCCTTACAAGACCTGCGGGATTTAGCTACAGCCTCGCGCAGACCCAGCACTGAGTCCCTCTACGATTACCGATGGGAGAGATGGGTCTCCTGGTGCTCAGACAGCTCTGTTCCCCATGATCGCTCTTCCAATATCCAGATAGGCAACTTCCTATCTCACCTATCCTCTGCGCGTAAGCTATCTGCTAACTCCATCCGGGGCTACAGGTCAGCTATCTGCACCACTATCCGCCAACTCGGCGGACCCTCCTTTGAGAATGACGTCCTTCTCAGAGAGATCTTTAGGGGGTGGCTCTACATGAGTCCCAGTCCCCTAGGCGCATCCTCCTTTGGGACCTCTTTATTGTCCTCGACGCTCTCAGAAAACCCCCTTTCGAGCCTATCGCTACCATCCCCTTTGAACTTCTTTCCCTCAAGACCACATTTCTCCTCGCCTTGGCTTCGGCCAGAAGGCGAAGCGAAATCCATGCCTTCAGCAGGGACCCCAGAGACATTGCCTTCCACAGGGACAGCTCTGTCTCTTTAAAGTTTCTCCCTGAATTCTTAGCTAAGAATCAGGACCGGGGGCTTCCTCTCCCTCCCTCGTCATCTGCTCGCTGGCGGATATCCTGGGAAGATGGGAAAGTGTGTGTGTGTGGGGAGACATGGATCTGTGCCAGTCTAGGTGTCTGAGATACTACTGGGGAAAGCTTGTGCCCCAGGCGCTCCTCCCCAGAGATGTCTCATTTCTATCGACCCCAACAATGCTAAAGACATCTCGGCTGGCACTATCTGTAGGTGGCTTTCCCAAGACGGTGAGATCTGCCTACGCCCAGGTGTATCTCCCTGGGTTCATGAGGTCAGAGCACTGGCCACTTCCGCAGCGTTCCAGCACTCTGTCCCCTTGCGCCATCTACTGGAGGCAGCCTACTGGCTTTCGGAAAATCCCTTCATAAACTTTTATTTAAGGGATATCCGCATGGTCTCAAGAACCATGAGGGCAAGACCAAGATTCTCAAGATCAACACGAAAAGTGAGGACCCAGTCACACTGCATGGAAGTGAGCTGGAAGAAGTGGAGGCCTTTACATATCTGGGCAGCATCATGACTAGCAGGGTGGCACAGACGCAGACGTCAGAGCAAGAATCGGCAAGGCAAGGGCAGCATACTTGCAATTGAAGAACATATGGAGCTCCAAGGTGGTATCGACTCGCACGAAGATCAGGCTTTTCAACTCCAACGTCACGTCAGTACTACTGTATGGAGCAGAGACATGGAGGACAACAAAGACCACCACCAGGAAAAGTGCAGACTTTCATCAACAGCTGCCTGAGAAGAATCCTCCAGATCCACTGGCCCAACACCATCAGCAACTCAGACATGTGGCAGCGTACCAACCAACTGCCAACCGAAGATGAGATCCGGCGCAGAAGATGGGATGGATTGGACACACCCTGAGGAAGCCAGCCATTAACATCACTAGACAGGCATTATCATGGAACCCCCAAGGAAAACGAAAAAGAGGAAGGCCAAGAAACACCCGGCGACGGGGACCTTGAGGCAGACAGCAAGAAGATGGGACACACCTGGAAACAACTAGAGAGGGCAGCCCAGGACTCTGGCAGACTGTTGTCGGCGGCCTATGCTTCAGGAGGAGCGACAGGCATAACTGACTGACCGACTGATATCCGCATGACCAGGGCTGATGGTTCTAAAGGGATCTCTTTTGTGGTGGCTAATGCTGCTATGTCGGTTCCATCCTCTAACCCCAAGAACCATTAGGGCACTCAGCCTCCTCCAATTCCTTTAAATTCTGCTTTGGTCTGACATGGTATAGTATACGACCAAAATAGGGATTTTGTATTATACTCCCTGTTTGACTAGTATACTTACCATGTCAGACTCTAATGCCCGCCCTACCTTCCCCTCTAGCGCCAAGGTTCTAGGGATTACCTTGCGCACAGGCCTCGCTGAATGAGGAACAGGAAGCGGACACCGGCTTTCTTCCTATGGCGGAAATAGGGTGGGCGTCACGTGACTGTCTTATTACTGCATTAGCCACGAAAAATCGGCCTGGCAGAGCTAACTAACTGCCGTTGAATGCCATGGTCTGACATGGTAACTATACTAGCCAAACAGGGAGTATAATACAAACTCTCCATTTCTTTAGAACACATGATGTCGTGGTTGAAAAAGAAGATCCATTGAATGCAATTTCATACATGAAAGTTCTTAGTTTGGTCATTATGAACTGGCGAATCACCAATGTCCACTGAACATTCTACTGTGGGATACATTGCACAGATCTGTGCTGGAAACTGACTGGAATCGTTTATAATAACAACAAATGTAACCTTTGCTGACTGAAATTGACAGTGATCAAAGACATGTTGAGTTTTTTTTTTTTATCCTGAACATTGTTACACATAACACACAGACCAACATAAATGACAAGTAATCGTGGTTTGGTGATTTGACAGAAAATCTTCAGCAATTCTGTCTGCTGAAGACTTGAAATGCGAAACAAACACGTGCTCCGCATTTTCCAAAAGACCATGAGGTATGACATGTTGACTGTCAATAACCATGCAAAGGAAACTGAAATAGGCATTCATTAACATTAAAAAAAAAGACTTTATTGGCTATCCATATTGAATACAATATCAACATAGCATGACATTTGATTATGTTCAGATATCTTCGACTGGACATGGAGATGAGATAAATGCACGGTGATCTCCAGTTCACCTGTGAAACGTGGCACAAAATGTAATGATAATTACGCACATGATGGAAAACATGATCTTGAGCAAACCTCTTAAAATGAATACTTGGTAACAAATGGATTCTGGATTCAAGATGAACCCCTGGATTCACTTTTGGATCCGCTATCGATGCATCATTACTTACCCACATGTGCACAGGGAACCACATTGATACATGGATCCTCAGAAGGGGCAGTGAGATATGAGCGAGCTGGCATTTGAGTCAAATACACATGTGGAACACTGAACCCCAGCTTTTTTTTTCCCAACAGGAAAGACTCCAACTGCTGAGCAAAGCCAACAATACTACTCCACACGGGATAGTTTTTGGAAAGATCGGTCAGTCCTTCACTGCTGATTGTCTCCTCCTGTCACTGCTGATTGTCTTCTCCTGTCGCTGCTGATTGTCTTCTCCCGTCACTGCTGATCTGTGCGTCTGGGGCTCCAGCACAGCAGAGGTGAAAACTACTGCTGGACACCAAGAAAGCCCTCGGTGACATTTTGAGATGGTCCACCACCACACTCCAGTGGACTCCATCCACTGTCAGATCACAGGATAAGGAACGACTGACGTTCTTCCCAAGGTAGGCTCAGAGGGGAGCAATTCAGCCACTTGGCGATCCACAGAGAGGCTAAAACAATCGCCCACAAACAGTTCCGGTCCCAGATGAAGAGGTCCCAAATGAAGAGGATGGGTGCAAACAACGATATGGAACTGATCCACCCGCTCCACATGCATGATTCAACAATCCTTTTCAAACTGAGGACTGCCACGGCCAGACTACAGAACCACCTCAACCAACTCCACACTGACCAGCGTTCAAACCCCAGCACACATCCTTCAGAACCGTCCCACCTGCCATGTTTTGTATTGAATCTGGCCACAGCGTGGCGGGTGCAACTTCGGGGTAGCAGTTGCGACCCGGAGAAGATTCTGAAATTTGTCACGGCATCCGGGCTACAGATCAGCCGTAACCAGTCATACTGACCGCAAAAGAAAGATTAACTGTGTAGTTATTATGTTAAAGATATTTTGTAAGATATTTTGTAAGGGGGGGGGGGGGGGGGGGGGGGGGGGGGGGGGGGGAGGGGGGAAGAACGGAAAGGTGGCGACTTGAACAAACGAGCACTTGACAAGAAACATTGCTGCAGGCAGGTCTTAGGGTTTTTTTTTTAACATCTTGATAACGCAGGTTTTTTTTTTCTATCTGCTGTTGTAGCATTTCTGTAAATTGTGACCCAAATTTAGCCCAGGAACGGATAATGTGAGCACACATATAACCATAAATAATCACACAAAAGCAGGAACACTCTTTGTTCTACATACCCCTAGCTATAGTGCTGTGATCTCGAGAAAACGCGAGATAAAGACATCGCCACCCACGCGACGATCCAATACTCTTATAGGTTTGGGAGGCTGCTTTCGGACTATCGAAAAATCCCTCAGTTAACCATTATGGGAAGGATTTCCGAATGACCAAGGCTGATGGTTCCTACAGCTTTTCTTTCTTCATGGATAACATTGACTTTTCTGTTCCCAGACTGTCTCATGCTTTAAGGTTTTCAAGAGTTTGACATGAGGTATAATATATACCGCCCAAATAGGAATTTGAATACACTTCCTGTTTAGCTAGGTATTACCCTGTCAATCTCATAGCCCCGCCCATCCGTCCTTGCATTATTGCTGTGGTCCGGATCGGAATTTTGCATTTCGTCATTCCTGATGAATTACCAAGATTGGTTTACAATTTCGTGTTTTAGGCCTACACTTCAAAGTCGGATTTCAGTATTACATGGAAAGAATTAGCCTGTCGCATGTGGGAAATAAACCCAACCACAAAATCGTACCTGGTCAGGGATAGGCTCCACCGGGAACTCCTTGTCCAACACACATCACATTGAAGAGTACCGAGATCATACCGCGCCGGTCGGAGCCCAGGTGAACAGTATGAGTTATCCATCACAGTGTACGAAACACAGCAACAACAATCGGGGGAGAACTACCGAATATCCGTGGAAGGAACATCAATCACATTCGCTATCTGGAATGAAAGAACGCTCAGGCAGCAAAATGAACAGAACTGACCCCGTGAGAGATCAGTACTACTGGGACATTCTCGGCTTCTGCGAGATTAGATGCAAGAAAAACGAAAAAGCACAGATAGGGGAAAGGCAAGTTAATGTTACAACGGAGAAGAAAACAAACGTGTACATGTGGAGTGGAAGTTTTAAACTAGTAGGCCCAAGCACGTCAAGAATACTGTACTGAGATGCCGCCCTATTTCCAGAAGAGTCAATGTCATCCGCCTGCGATAACACCTGTCAACATCACGGTAGAGCAGAGATATAGTCCAACACAAAACTGTGAGGATGACCAGATTCAATAATGCTCTCAGCCTCGAATGTCATCGGCAAAGCAGGACGAGAAAGATATCCTCCTCATCGTTTAGGGGTGACCTCAAAGCCCTCACAAAACGCCACCAACTGTGTGATGACTGAAACGACAACAATGATTCTTGCAATAAGCCGATGGAAACTGAAGTCACGGATCAGACGCAGTGTCTTAGAGTGGAGTGACACTAGAAAGAATTTAAAACCTCTCAAAACTTTGGATGTGTGCGGGGAGGGTGAGCGGAAGGAGAAATATAGCCCTACGAGCAAGAGGTTCCGTGAGAAATCGAAGAATTTTGTTCATACACGATAGCGACACACTCACATTGAACGCAGAGTTCCACCGCTGGATACACAAAAGTCTTTCGTCAGGGAACCTCACGAGGTGGAGAAGGGCTTCCCTCTCTTCAAGACAAAACGCTCCGAGCCCAGCAGAGCAGGGGTCGGTAAACCTGACGAATCCCCCCCCCCCCCCCCACACACACACACACACCCCCCCAGGCGGGACAACAAGCTGATTTGTAATAACATTTTTATATCTTCAAAATCTCTGCACAACACATCACTCTCTTTGGGGAGGTCTCTAAACTTATGTAGGATCACATGCAGGGTGGGAATAGTGGGGACAACGAGGGGGTTTGGTAGGTTTACTCGCTTGTTCCATCTGGGAAGAGCTGTAACGAGAGCCTAACAATGAATTAATTTATTCAGTAATTTTCATTGAAGACCCCCCCCCCCCCCCCCCTTTTTTTTTTTTTTTTTTTTTTTTTAACTGGAAGGCCTCTCGGCCAGCGTGCATGATCACGCAGAGTGTGTTTGAGTGTGCTTCATTAGCTGAACAATAATCAAAATTTTACCGGTTAGCACTGGAAACGAAAATCACGGTCTTGTAACCTTGTTTTTTTATTCTTGAATAGTACTGTAGCATATAAATCGAAAAAACTGAGGCATAACGAACACGTTCTTTCTGAATCACCTTATTATCTGCACATCTCCATTACCTGTGACTAAGCTTAATGCAAGCAGCTGTCAGCAGGTGAGAACCGGAACCCGACGCATGCAAAGATTGTCTTACCTTAGGCTGTCGTGCCAGCATTTGTTGGCAGTATTGTAATGTCGGCATTTATAGGTTAGGGCTGTCTCTTTCGAATGTGGTTAAACGACACACCGATTAGTGTTTCTCCCTCTTCAACTTCTAAGAGCAGATCTGACACGATGCTAAGGTTAGCTTCATCACAACTGAAGATCACTTGCACGAGACTCCGTCCAGTGTCGACGTAAGACTGTCAATCGTCGCCTCTTCTGCCTGAGGTTTTGAATCCAATTCTTTAAACCTGTTCTCAATGATCTTCGATCAACATTTCCGGATCTTCGTGATCAGTTAGTCCTGCTTGTCTTCCAGGTGAAGTTCGTGACCATGTATGCCCCAGTTGAGGCACTCTTCCCACACTGTTCCCTTCACACCACAGAGAAGTCGGGAACCCTAACCCTGCTGGATCAGCTGGACTCGGCACATCCGAACAGCTGCTGAACTTCTCATCACAGGCCTTCGTCAGCCCCCGTCCTGTGCATGGATGACAACGAGGAAGGTTTTCATGGATATGGATGACTCCTGGGTGCCACGCTCTGTTCCTGTTGCCTGCGTCCGTCCTTCCTGTACCCACATGGGGTTCCGTAGGTGACTTTGACCAGCAATACCCCTGTCACAACAGCCTGCCCGTTTCACAGTTCAGCCTCTGCCTGTCTCGCTGTGAAGTCTCGATCAAGATGGCACGAAGTAGTAGTCAACAGGAGAGGGAGCTTCGGACAGAGGAACCAAGAGTTTGATGGGTAAGCATGTAATGGAAATGACGATACGATCATGAGTCAAGTACCAGAACATCAAGCGGCCACAGTTACGCCCGAGATCGCTTATGAGTGTACAAAAATGAGCCACGTAATCTCTGTCTGCCAAGTGCATGTCCTTGACAAACCCATACTTGTAACTGGCCGCAAAGTTCCACGAACTCTCCTAGATATACCCCGGGTAAGTAACGTACACATACATGGAAACAAAGGTTAGGTGCACATTATTTACAGCCCAGCTGGAGACCAGGGGAATGAACAAATTCGGCACGGGGAAGAGGGGTTGGGGGAGTTGGATTCGGGAGTCCTGGTTGGACCGAGCAGAGTGACATGCAGAAAAGAGTTAAAACTATTGTGACAGTTGGTTATTTACAGAACCTAAGAATTCCAACCGGTTGTAGCAATGGTCGTAAACAAGTCTTATACTTGCCGAAACTTCGTAAACAATCACAATTTTAACAATATTATGCATACACCAATCAATTAAAAAGAACAGTCACATTGATCAGACAATACACGGAGACCAACGTAGGTCTTGAATCACCACAGTAATAAACCACAACATTTATCTACAGTTAAAAGCATACCTTTCAATACAAAATTATAAAATGTATCAAAATAGCAACGAACTTCTCCCATTCGTCAACAATCGTTAATCTGTCCCTTGCAAGAACATTTTTTTTTCCCGAGAAGGAAAGTACACACACACACATGCCACGGGACATCTGCCAGCCCCCATCTAACCGGTCAGTGAGGAACGTAACTTGTGCGTGAAACAACAAGACCAGTCTCAGCGGACACAGAACGATTTACGGCTTTTCTGAGCGTGCGCACTTCGATCGAAGTGAAATCCTCCCGGACTTCACAGTCAACACCTAACAATCACGTTGTAACACGTGTTCAGGAGATAGTATTTCACCAACTGTGTTTCGAACAAATAGTATTCATCGAAGAAATTTGTAAGCGAACGGACACAGTGATACAAAGTTACAGGTAACACAGGCTCAGTGAAGCAAGATTTTATCAAATGACGCCATGTTGATGCCACCACTAAGGGATAGGAATCGGCAGACGGAAACACAGTCAAATCTGGTATGTTGTGTGAGAGTAAATGTCGCATGTACTGTCTGAAACAATGGAATCCAAAGTTGGTATATGATAAATCCCGTTATGGCATTTATGTGATGAGCAAGAGAGAGGCAAAACATTTAATGGACTCAACATACATAGATACTGTATAAGCCTGCAATGTACAAAGACTGGACCAAACATAAGAAATAGCCTAATTATATGAACATTTTCTTTCTCGTATATCTTCACTTCGCGCGTAAAATTGTTTTAATTAAACAGTACCCTATTAGAGAGAGCTGGTCTTGCATTTGTCACAGTCGAGTACATCTTCGTGTTTTTTTTTTTTCAATTTGTTTTTTTTTTAGTTTGCTTATTGAATAAATCAATATAATGAGAAAATAAGAGAGAGGGGGCGATCAAAGCTTTTCCGCGTTGATATGTTTTATTCACAAAGCAGAAGTAGATGAAAAACTGAAATGTTAAAAGATATTTTTCCACAGATTTCATACCCAGGTTTATCTGTTCACGCAATACATTCTTATGATAGGAGAAATCTAATAAAATAAAACGAATCCACCAACTGTAAGGTTCTTAAAACTGATTAAAGATGTCCTTAAACAAACACATGGGTGATTTTTTAAAAAAAAGCAAATCCAGGTTAAAAGGATAGAACCAGCAACAAACCACACTTCGTCGCTATGCTAGTAAACTGAACACACTGTACATGAGATACCTAAGGTTATGACGAAGATCGAAGATGACTAATGACGTGATGTTAATCCTCGTACGGAAACGACTCCTGAAGAACAAAGAATGGAGGACTTTCTAGACCTCCATTCTTTGTTCTTCAGAGGTCGTTACAGTTGGAGAACAAAGAACGGAGGGCTTGAAAGTCATGGTCACTAAAACACTCACTTTCATACTTTCAAGAGCGTACATCATCATGGAGATGAAGAGAGTGCAGGACCGGAACTACGTATACAAGGGGTCAAGAGTGTGGAGGACCGGAAACTACATCATCCAGGGAGGTGAAGAGAGTGCAGGACCGGAAGTACATCGTCCAGGGTGGCGAAGAGAGTGTAGGACCCGAACTACGTCACCCAGGGAGATGGAGAGAGTGCAGGACCGGAAGTACATCATCCAGGGAGATGGAGAGACCGCAGAACCGGAACTATTGTGTTTCATCCGCCATTTCCTCCAAGGCCGTCATCAAATTTTCCTATCAAAATTTCACAATGATGAAATATTTTATCATAATATGATCAATATTGCCAAATGACTATCAATTTTTATTTGCAGTAATCAACATAGAATTGAATTCATGGATAACTGCATTACGATTTCATACTGGCTCCCAAATTTCATAATTTCATGTATCACATGAAATTAGTATGACGTTATTGTACAATGATTGTACGAAACACAGTCTAATCACTGCCTTGTGAGCAGTTTAAAACTGTAAAGACAAACCATCACATAAAGCAAGGTACTAGCTACCTCAATAATGAAAATGATGTGATGTGTATAATACATTATGAGACTTATGAAAACCAGCTGTACAGCGATCAAATCAAAAGCACATTTGTATCATTAACGGTGAACATACGTATCCATACATAGGCGTAAGTCCCACAGTCTCATGGGACAATGAATAGCACATAGCTATTTCTGAGAACAAACTTTTCCAAGGCGTGGGTACGACAGCCTTAAAACTAAACGTGGCCGTGACATGTTCCTGTGCACATTTGACGCGTAACATATAAACACACCTGATCAGAAGTGCACTAAGGAAATTTCCACACAATTTGGGCGTCCACAGGTTCACAGGACTTGGTCTCTGTTTTCTGGGTATCAGATGACACAACCATTGTTTTGACAAGTACAAGAATGTGACGAAATCAATCCATGCGAATATTCAGTTTAATTGTAAGTTAGAGTTACGCGAAATAAGTGAAGTTTGCAAGACTCTTGTACGTAATGGAAAGAGCACATGTGTTAAAGTTTCTTTCTTTTTTTATTAACCCACCTCCCTTCCTGTCCCCATCCAACACAACAACTCAGTCTGAACGTTTCCAGTTAGACTTTTGACAGAACGCCTGTTGATGAAAGTTGAGATCGAATCCGAATTAAGATACAAAAGATGGACACTTCTGATGAAAAAAGTGTGTTTAGTGTCCACATAACAATATAGGTTTGCCATGACAGCTGTCCTATATCATCCCATGAGATACTATTTCAAAGCAGTGAAGATACCATGGCACTACGACAATGAATCTCAGTCCTCAGGACAGTTGTACAACTCGACATCTGATGCAAGTAGATACTCTTGAGATGAAACTTTCTACTGTGATACTGACGACGGATGGCTTACAGTAGAGGTAGATTTCCGCAATTTTTTATTTTCTTTTCTTTTCTAATATACTGGGGGGGTTTTTTTGTACAAAGGATGATCTGTGATGAGCATATATGAAATGTGAGGTATCTAGAGTACTTGTGATGAAGATTTAAGTTTTTTTTTTTTTTGTTTCCCCAATCCCACCAAAAGATTAATGTCTGACGAGCTACATTCAGGAAAGAGAACACTTGTGACCCAGTTTCCCAGCCTCTGTAAGAACATTTGCAATCCAGAATGTTCGTTTGTTTGAGAACACCCTCTGAGCCAACTGCCGTCTGTTTGACCCAAATGTACCTGTCTCTTTAAGAACACCTACGACCCACATTGCTAGTCTATTTCAGAACACTTGTGAACCAGTTTTCCCTGCCTCCATAAGAACACTTGCCAACCATTTTACCAGTCTCTTAACGAACACATGTGACTCCGTTCATCGCTCTGTTAGAAGCACTTGTAACCCAGTTTCCCTGTCTCTTTAAGAACACGTGCGAACCGTTTTACATTTTATGAACACTAGTGACCCAGTTTCCCTGTCTCTTTAGAACACGTGCGAACCGTTTTACATTTTACGAACACTTGTGACCCAGTTTCCCTGCCTCTTTAAGAACACGTGCGAACCGTTTGACATTTTACGAACACTTGTGACCCAGTTTCCCCCCCGCCTCTTTAGGAACACGTGCGAACCGTTTTACAAGCCTTTCAACGAACACTTGTGACTACGTTCATCGCCCTGTTAGAAGCAGCACCTGTGACCCAGTTTTCCTGTCTCTTTAAGAACACGTGCGAACCGTTTTACATTTCACGAACACTTGTGACCCAGTTTCCCTGTCTCTTTTCGAACACTTGGGACTCCGTTCATCGCTCTGTTAGAAACACCTGTGACCCACTAAGCCAGTTCCTTGGAAACACGCGAGACCTTGGTTACTGGTCTCTTTGAGAATGCTTGTGACCCAGGTTACAATCTCTTAAAAAAACAAACAGGAGCAAAAAAAATAAAAACAATGTGACCTAGTTCACCACTTTTGTAAAACACATTTCTGACGCAGTAAACCAGTCTCTTGAAAACATATGTGATCCAGTTTACCAGAGTCTTTTGAAAAAAAAAATCAAACAAACAAAACAAAAACAAAACAAATGAAAGTAGTCCAGTTCATCAGGGGTTTTTTTGCTGGTAAACCCACTTCACCAGTCTTTCAGGGGAAAAAAAAAAAACCAAACAAAACCCTCACGTGACGCTGTTTCCTGATCTACCATACGGAGCACTTGTGGCGTGGGTTCATGCGAGAGCCCAGCGGACAGCTGTAGGCCTTGGCAAAGTCCACAGAGTTGGAGAGGGGCCCCAGCACCCGGATCGGTCCAGGACTGTGCTCCGAGGTCCGGATGCTGTGCAAAGCTTCCTCGTCACGCACGTTGCCGCACCAGATCTGACACACACACATACGCGCACGCGCGCATACACACACAGGCGCGCGCACACAGACGCGCGCGTGAGCACACACACACACACACACACGCACGCACGCACGCACGCGCGCACACACACACACACACACACACACACACACACACACCAAAACTGTATTAAACATCTGGTTTTTTTACACTTAAAGAAAGAAGTACACACAAATTTATATTCTATTTGAAAATTAACGGAATGCAAACTGAATATCTGGCTGATTGTTCGTGAATTAGTTTCAGAAAGGAATCTCGATTATAGGCGCAGAATCTCGCAGCAGGTAATTCCGAGATGCAAAACTGAAATATACCGAAAATCGTTTATCCCTGCTACCACAGAACTGTGGAACTCTCCAGCGGATTACATGAAGATCTGTAATTCTTCAAGCGCATTTAAACATTACTTGTCTGCTCATGGTCATGCTGTACTTTGCATACGTTTACTTCAGTGAGAGGAAAGAAATGTAATCCATAGCCGCCTTCGCCTTGAGGTTAGTGATCTCAAGAAATGATTATGTTCAATCGACACTTAGAGGATGACCAGGGCTGCGCCTGTGGTTTATGAAAGAGAAAGAGCTGAACACTATTTATTATCATGTCCTGTCATCTGACGCGGTCTGTGATGACATGATTTTACATCTTGCTTCAGATTGTGTTCAAATTCTCATGGAAGGTAGGCTTAATCCTCATTTTCTTGCTGATGCAAATATGTAAGCATTGTAGACCGAACACAGATTCATTTTCTGATTCAGATCGACTTTATACGGCGTATTCAAACTGTGTGTTGAAGTGTGCAGGTGTGGTCCTCACTAGTATCATGAACTACTGGTTTTGCAGATTTTGCTTTCAAATATTCGATTCAATCGCAATGGGGAATTTGTCCCGTTACTGTCATTTTCCTTTCCGTCTTCTTATTGCTACCTAGAATTACACCGAGTCTTCCAACAGAAGAAAATACACTTCTCACTCGTACCTTTCGATAGCCATCCGGCCATCTTCCTCAGCGATGCTGTTGCTAACTGAGTGAACTCGATTCAGATCACGTGACCACTTTCCCTCTTCTTTTGTTTTTGTTGTTGTCTACTCATTTATTTATTCGTCTTCTTTCTACTTAGATCAGTAGACAAGGTATTCATGTATTCAGTAGATCATATATCCAAAGCTGTGTCCTTTTTGTCACTGATTTTGTCCTTGTCTATTCATGTATTCAGTAGATCATATATCCAAAGCTGTGTCCTTTTTGTCACTGATTTTGTCCTTGTCTACCAGCTGCCATGTAAACTGTAACGTATATTTCAGAGCGCGATATGAGCCATAAGCTTTTCGCTGCTCTCTTTCGAAGGATACCATTTTATGCCATTATTTTGAGTAAAGTTCTGTTTACACCAAAACAGGTCAACTCTCTGGCTAGGTTAAATGAAGTTGTTATTCCTGGTTTAATCACGATTACTGACGTTATCAGTCGAATAGTATATAATTTCAGAAACACACCATTGAACGAAAGTTTATTAGCTTTCTTTTTGTTGCTTGTTGTTTATTTGTTTGTTTGTTCGTTTACCGCTTGCGCAGAAGCCGAATTCGATACAAGCAGCAGAGTAAAAATCAGAGCACATAAAAAGGGAGTTGAAACAGCAGATGTTTCCCTTACACTTTATCGGTATTGAACGGGCAGGCCAGGGAAAAGGGGAAGGAGATGAAGTGGAGGGACGGGGAAGGCTGGGGGAGGTTGGGGGGGGGGGGGGGGGGGGGGGGGGGGGGGGCAAAACCGGGCTCGATTCGAACAGGCGGAGTAAAATCAAAGCACACTAGAAAAGGGTTAAATAGCAGATGTTCCTTTACACATCACTCGGCATTGACCGGATGGGCCGGGGGGGGGGGGGGGGGGGGGGGGGGGGGGGGGGGGGGGAAGGAGGTGAGGGATGGGAATGGGAGGCGGGCGGGCCATTTCACTGGAGGACGTCTTGCCTTCATTAGAAACCTCCCGATCGCAGATGTCAATGAAGCAACACACAGCAATGAAAATTGTGAGCATTGGCAAGACGTAAAAACTGAAGACAACACACACACACACACACACACACACACACACACACACACACACACACACACACGTACTCACACGCACACTCGCACACACACTAAATCACACACACACGCGCAGACACGCACGCACGCGCCCGTACCCACGCGTGCGAGCACACACACACACACACACGCACACACACACGCGCACACACACACACACACACACACACACACACACACACACACACACACACACGCACGCACGCACGCACTCATACGCACACACAAACGCACACTAAATCACACACAAACATTCTTAGACGGAAGACGTAAAACTGAAGATCTCTCTCTCTCTCTCTCTCTCTCTCTCTCTCTCTCTCTCTCTCACACACACACACACACACACACACACACACACACACACACACACACACACCCCTCAGCCCGATCTGAACGAACCCTCATTCAACCGTAAATCATAGCATTACTGTCGATATTTGGATCATGGAGGGGATCGGAGAGAGGGGATGCGTGGAAAGGGAATGAGGAGTGGAAGGGGGAGGGACGGGGGGGGGGGGGGGGGGGGGAGGGGGGGGGCAGAGGGGAGCGGGAGGTGTCAAGTTATAAATCAAAAGCAACCGACACAAGATCCGTCTGATCAGCCGTGGAGTCATCTCCAAGAGAGCGGAGAGATTGAGGGGGGGGGGGGGGGGGGGGGGGGGGGGGCGAAGGGGGCGAAGAGGATTATCACCGTGATAAATTATCTTAAGGATTGTGAAAAGTCGGTATTCACGTCAATCTTCTAACTGTTATATATTGTTCTACGGGTGGAAAGAGAGGGAGAACAGGAGAGACAGAGAGAGAGAGAAAGAGAGAGAGAGAGAGAGCTTGTGCCTTTGGGTGGGGGCTAAAGGAGGGGTCAGAGGGGGAAAGGGGAGAACAGGGGAGAGGGATGAGGTGGGAGAAGACTGGGTGGGGAAGGGGCATGTGACGACATCCTTTAAAACAAACTCATGTGATCACGGCTGAAGAAAAAAAAATTACATGCGAAGAAAATACATTGTTTACTCGATTAACGCAATCCACGGTACAATCTACTACTAGTGTGTGTGTATGCGTGCGCGCGCGCGCGTGTGTGTATGTGCATGTGTGTGTTAGTGTGTGTGAGTGTGCGCGCGCGCACGCGCGCGCGCGCGTGTACGTGTGTGTGTGTGTGTGTGTGTGTGTGTGTGTGTGTGTGTGTGTGTGTGTGCGTGCGTGCGTGTGTGACTGCATGCGCGCGGACAACGCGAATGCGATTAAATCACCCGACGGAGATGTGAGGGGAAAAAACAAACACACACACAAAACAAAAAATCTAACAGTATTGACAGCTGTTAACATGCGTTTACCTCGCGGTCTTTTAAGGAAAAAAACGAAAAAGCTTAGCTGCATGTGTTTTGAGAAGGCAGGCATGGACAATGCAATGGGGATGGAGACGGGAAGGCTCCATGTGACCTTTGCGCCGGAACGGCCGCACAATGGCTGTTCCTGCACCGGACACTTAAGCGTTCTGGAACTGGCAATGGCTGCCTGCTGCAAACTCCCAGCTCTGCTACGCAGCTGATCTGGCACCTTCTTCAGCTACACCCAACACAGGTTGTTGTGTTGTTGTTTGTTCTTCTTTGTGTGTTTACCTGTGCGTCTTCAGCTACAGCAACACAGTCTGTTGTTGTTGAGTTGTTTGTTCTTCTTTGTGTTCAATTGTGCGTCTTCAGCTACACCTAATACAGTCTGTTTTGTTGTTTTGTTGTTTTCCCTGCTTTGTGGTCACCTGTGCGATTCTAGCTACAGCTAACACAGTCCGTTGTTGGTGAGTTGTCTGTGTCCTTCTTTGTGCTCACCTGTGCGTTTTCAGGTACAGCTAACACAGTCTGTTGTTGTCGAGTTGTCTGTGTCCTCCTTTTTGCTCACCTGTGCGTCTTCAGGTACAGCTAATACAGTCTGTTGTTGTCGAGTTGTTTGTGTCCTTCTTTGTGCTTACCTGTGCGTCTTCAGCTACAAAGAACACGGTCTGTTGTTGTTGTTGAGTTGCCTGTGTCCTTCTTTTCTTTACCTGTGCATCTTCAGCTACACGTTAACACAGTCTCTTGTTGTTGACTTGTTTGTCCTTCTTTGTGCTCACCTGTGCGTCTTCGGCTACATACAACACAGGCTGCTGCTGATGTTTTGTTGTTTGTGTCCTTCTTTTTGCTTGCCTGTGGCGTCTTCTGCTACACCCTACCACAGTCTGCTATCTTTGAGTGGTTCGTCCTTCGTTCTTACCTGGGCGTAGTTGAGGAAGAAGAGCTGATCGTGGCTGAGTCCTATGCCGGGTAGGAGCTGTTCCTCCCCGTGGGTCTCCACCCACTTGCGGTAGGCCTGTCACCCACAGTCAGACAGGTGAGGCACGCACAGTTCTGGTCATCTGCTCACTTCACCTGGCCATGATCAGGACTACCACTACCACCACACTCTCCCCCCCCCCCACACACACACAGAAGCGCACAGACACATACCACAGAGTCAGAATTACACACACACACACGCGCGGGGGGGCGCGCGCGCGCACGTATATACACACACACACATACACACTCACACAACACACACACACACACACGCACACACATACACACACACACAAGCGCGCGTGCACACACACACACACAAACACACACGCACACACACATGCACACACACACACGCGCACGCGTGCGCGCGCGCACACACACACACACACACACACACACACGCGCACACACACACACACACACACGCACACACACACACACACACACACGCGCACACACACACACACACACACACACACACACACACACACACACACACACACAGAGCCAGAAAGCACCTAACGCCCACTGAACAATACAAGCACTGCCAGAGAACATTCAGTGTCACGGGATTTTCTGGAGAAATTAACGTTTCCTAAGAACTGGGCTGAGTCACACCTGCCACCAACAAAAGATAACGATCAGACACCACTGGATTTCCACGGCAAATCCACAGCTTCTCTGAGGCACAGGTAGAAAGTCAAAAGCATGAAAAAAAGCATTGGGTCTCCTCGAATACCGACCCCCCCCCCCCCCCCCCCCCCCCCCCCCCACATACACACACACACACCACCCCCACCCCCCACCCCGCCGCCAATCCCCCTGCCAAACAGTTTTCAGAAAGCACTTGACCTCACATGGAAAAAATCCAAATTATGACAGCACTGAATCATTCTTGCTCTAATGTGAATGTGGTAGAAGGTATCTCTCTTGAGAGCCATTCTAACTTTTGGAAGCACCGAATCTCTCTTGGACACCTTACAAGGGCCAGAACCCACTAAGTCACAATCATGTTCGCGTTATACTGTGATAGAGTGTGAAATAGGAAATGGGGACATGAAGGGAACGAACTTACCCTGTAGGCCTGTTTTAAGCCTCCGTTGTCGGCTATGTTTTCACCTTGAGTATGCTTTCCATCAATCTGAAAAGGGTAGATATCCCTTCTGCATTTTTCGTGCAACACGCGACAAAATGTGTGAGTAGTTATTTTGAAAGTGTTCCTTTTTGTTGTTGTTGTTGTCGTTTCCGTGTGTGTGTTTCCAGGTGTGAGTTTGTTTGTGCACGTGCGAGAGCTGGGGCAGGTATGTGCGATCGTGTGTACGCGCCAGCAAACAACTCAACTGCATGGGACTGGACAGAACAACAGCACAGCACAACAATATGCCATACAAACCGAGGAAAAAAGAAGAAATAAGCTAGGCACACACACACACACACACACACACACACACACACACACGCACACAGGCATGCACGCACTCACACACACTCACACACACACACACACACACACACACACACACACACAAAGAAAAATGACCAGATAGTACTATACTGCATCAGACCAGCACCGTACACCACAACGCTCCCTACCCCTGCCCCAGCTCACCACACCCTATCGTATCCCACCATTCCATCACCCTGGGCCTACTAAGACCCTCCCCAGCCCTCCCCACCCCCCCCCCCCCCCCCCCCCCCCCCCCTGTCAAAACTCACGTAATATCCGATCTGCTCCAGCTTGAAGCCGGAGTACTGGGTCACCATGCACTGGGCACGATGGCGGAACGCCCCGATGGTGGCATTGTCCCACCACTGCACCAGGTTCCCGTGAATGTCGTACAGACGTCCTGCAAAACCGGTAGCACAGCGTTTCCTTGGTCTCCGAACTTAGCAGATAAGGTGTAAGCGTATAGGGACTAGTCCGCACGCAACGACATCTCCTATTAATGAAACTGAAGTCTAAACTACTGTCGTTGTCATACTGATCGCTGGGAGACGTCATGCAAACCGTTAGCACAGCGTTACCGTGGTCTCCGAACTTAGCAGTTGAGGTGTAGCGTATATGGACCAGTCCGCACGCGGTGACACCTCCTTGTTGAAACTGAGATCTGAAATTGAAACTACTGTTGTCGTCATAATGATCGCTGACCCTTATCATCTCCAACTCCACGGTATATCTACCATCACTGATTATTCATAATGAACATGCTGGTTGTCTTGTCTTGCAAAAGAGCATGCTGCCACGACTGGATACTTATTATGAACACGCTGATTGTCTAATACAACAGAGAGCAAGGAATGATCATTCATGATGACCGTTTTGATCGTATTGTAAGAGAGGACGGCAGAAATGTTTCAAACATCGTTGAGCTGCCCTGTTTGTTATCATCAACAGAAATGTGCGATATCAGATAAAAAGACACACAGGCTACTTTGTGTCCATCCTCACACGAGTGAATTCTTTGTATCGAATTTACCAGGTTTTGTAGGTTATCACAAGTTTAGCGTTAACTTTTAATTTTTTTTTTTACATTAACCAGTTACACAATATTGTTAAGAAATCGTTCGCATATGTAATGTTAGACTGACAGTTGAAACACATTCCCCTTCATTTCCGCAACAACAAGACCATTCTTTTCCCCCGTGAAAGTGGTTGGTAAAGCGTTGCCGGTTTCATATAAGCCACGTTGATATAAAAAACTTGAGCTGACAATGGTCTGCTTTAAACTAGCCAGTCATGTTTTACGGAGCCCATCAGTCACTTGTTGTTAACACTTCCCCATCCTAAAATCCCCACTTTGCTTTCCTTCCCTCACCCAAGTGATCCAACGCTGCAAAATCAGCAGGATCATAATCGCCCTCATCATCATCTTTTTCTTCAGCGTTCCAGTATCTGGTAGCGTGTGAACTCGTTTTACCCCGTTGGGATACTCAGACTACACTCCAGAGTTTAGTCAGTTCACTCCGACTTCGTTGAGTGCAGAAAATTTGTGGGAAGATGTTGTGGAAAAAGATAGATTAAAGATATGGTAGACAGAAAGGACAGTGGACGACAGTACAGCAAAGGAGGAGACAGTTACTGAGAGCGAGAGGAAAAGGGGACGTTACTAGCACAGA
>JADBJO010000132.1:920000-922500 GCA_016801955.1 Conus betulinus | reverse complement strand
CCGGTTACTAGGAGGGGGGATAGCAGGGGTGGGGGGCTTCCTGGGGTGGGGTGGGAGCTGCTGTCACCGACGCCGGGTCAGTCATGGATCTCACAGCCTCCCCCCCCCCCCCTTCTCCGCCCCCCCCCTACTCCCCCGTTCCCCCAGTCATGCGCAGACAGGATAGGGGTCTTACGACCAGATCCAGTTCTTCACGCCCTCCTCTCGGGGCGTTCTGGGGACGTCCGCCTTTTGTGTTCCACTGTGCCCCCCCCCCCTTCCCTCCCTTCCTCTGGCCTTCTCCCCACCCACCTCCCCAAAGTGGGTCTGGAACTGGAAGTCATGGCCGAGACGCAGGCATGCGCAGACCGGGTCAATCTGCGGCGCCTGTACACGAGGATGATGTTCCCGTTGTACCGGCGTTCTCTGTTGTTACGTGCTGTTTATGTGCCGACTCTTTTGTGTGTTGACTGTCATGTGTTGGAGGCTCTGTTGGCGATTGTTAGGTGCTGGCCGTTATGTGTTGAAGGTTTAGGTGCTGTTGGTGATTGTTAGGTGCTGGCCGTTATGTGTTGGAGGTTATGTTGATGATTGTCAGGTGCTGGCCGTTATGTGTTGGAGGTTCTGTTGGTGATTGTTTAGGTGCTGGCCGTTTATGTGTTGGAGGTTCTGTTGGTGATTGTTAGGTGCTGGCCGTTATGTGTTGGAGGTTCTGTTGGTTCTGGTTGGTGAGGTGATTGTAGGTGCTGGCCGTTTATGTGTTGGAGGTTCTGTTGGTGATTGTTAGGTGCTGGCCGTTATGTGTTGGAGGTTCTGTGGTGATTGTTAGGTGTTGGCCGTTATGTGTTGGAGGTTCTGTTGGTGATTGTTAGGTGCTGGCCGTTGTGTGTTGGAGGTTCTGTTGGTGATTGTTAGGTGCTGGCCGTTATGTGTTGGAGGTTATGTTGGTGATTGTTAGGTGCTGGCCGTTATGTGTTGGAGGTTATATTGGTGATTGTTAGGTGCTGGCCGTTATGTGTTGGAGGTTATGTTGGTGATCGTTAGGTGCTGGCCGTTATGTGTTGGAGGTTATGTTGGTGATTGTTAGGTGCTGGCCCTTATGTCTTGGAGGTTCTGTTGGTGATTGTTAGGTGCTGGCCGTTATGTGTTGGAGGTTATGTTGATGATGTCAGGTGCTGGCCGTTATGTGTTGGAGGTTCTGTTGGTGATTGTTAGATGCTGGCCGTTTATGTGTTGGAGGTTCTGTTGGTGATTGTTAGGTGCTGGCCGTTATGTGTTGGAGGTTTCTGTTGGTGATTGTTAGGTGCTGGCCGTTTTGGTAGATGTGTTGGAGGTTCTGTTGTTTGTGATTGTTAGGTGCTGGCCGTTATGTGTTGGAGGTTCTGTTGGTGATTGTTAGGTGTTGGCCGTTATGTGTTGGAGGTTCTGTTGGTGATTGTTAGGTGCTGGCCGTTGTGTGTTGGAGGTTATGTTGGTGATTGTTAGGTGCTGGCCGTTATGTGTTGGAGGGTTATGTTGGTGATTGTTAGGTGCTGGCCGTTATGTGTTGGAGGTTTATGTTGGTGATTGTTAGGTGCTGGCCGTTATGTGTTGGAGGTTATGTTTGGTGATTGTTAGGTGCTGGCCCGTTATGTGTTGGAGGTTCTGTTGGTGATTGTTAGGTGCTGGCCCTTATGTCTTGGAGGTTCTGTTGGTGATTGTTAGGTGCTGGCCCTTATGTCTTGGAGGTTCTGTTGGTGATTGTTAGGTGCTGGCCCTTATGTGTTGGAGGTTCTGTCGGTGATTGTTAGGTGCTGGCCGTTATGTGTTGGAGGTTCTGTCGGTGATTGTTAGGTGCTGGCCGTTATGTGTTGGAGGTTCTGTTGGTGATTGTTAGGTGCTGGCCGTTATGTGTTGGAGGTTCTGTTGGTGATTGTTAGGTGTTGGCCGTTATGTGTTGGAGGTTATGAGTTGACTGTTTAATGTCGACGGTTATGTGGTGACCAGTTTGATGTATTGACGTATGTGTTGATAGTTGTGTGTTGTGACGGCTATGTGGTGAGTGTTAGGTGGTGAAGGTAATGTGGTGATTGTTTTGTGTTGACTGGTTGGTGTTGACTGTCACGTGTTGACTTTTTGCGTGGTGACTGTTCTGCGGTGGCTGTTTCATGCTGACTGTTATGTGTTGGCTGCTATGTGTTGACTGTTATATGTTGGCTGTGTTATGTGTTGACTGACATGTTGTTGGGCGGTTATGTTTTAAACTGTTTTGTGCGGACGGTTGTGTTGACCGTTATGTATCGACGGTTATGTGGTGACTGCTATGTGGTGACTGTTTTGTGCTGACCGTTATGTGTTGAAGGTTACTTGTTGACTGGAATATGTTGACTGTTATGTGTTGAAGGTTATGTATTGACTTATATGTGTTGACGGCCATGCGTTGACTGTCACATGCTGATGGTTACGCGTTGACTTTAATGCACTGACTGTTACGTGTTGACTGTCATGTGTTGACTGCTATGTGTCGACTGCTATGTGTTGA
>JADBJO010000132.1:900000-902500 GCA_016801955.1 Conus betulinus | reverse complement strand
GCCTGATCGCACAGGGCAGACGTAGCAGTCGCTTGCTGGTCAAGCATACAGGCACACCTAAAATCCTGCCTGGGGATCAGAGATATACAGCCCATATTATTCCGCCTTTGGGATCCAGGCTCTTAGCCAACTGTTGTGGCATCCACTTCGCAGAAATCGCGAGATCGATTTCCTTGAACGTCCAACATGAAAACTGGCATCGCCGCTGTCCTTCTTAATGCGTTGTCGTTCTGGCGGTCTGTGTAGAAAGGGACCCCTAAAACCCCTCGTCCTCTCTCACATTCTTTCTGGTTGGTTACACCCGGTCATATCTGGCGTGGGTGGGTGGGGTGGGGGGGGGTGGTGTTGGTGGTGGTGGTGATGGAGGAGGAGTGGTGTGTGTGTGTGTGTGTGTGTGTGTGTGTGTGTGTGTGTGTGTGTGTGTGTGGTAATGATGGCGCCGAAAAACAGCGACACACGATGTTGGGTCAGAACTGTTTTGTGGCTGTTCTTGATGTATAACATCCCTGAGAGAGCGGTGAATGTGTTGACATGTATGTATGTACGTATGTACGTACGTACCCATGTACGCATGTATGTATGTATGTATGTATGTATGTATGTATGTATGTATGTATCTATTTATCTATTTTTTTTATCTATATTCTATTTTATCGGAACGGAACCACTTAACCTTCGCGTTGATGATGTGGCATAGAAGTAGACTGTTTCTCACTACCCTCTATCCTGTGTTCACTTCACCCACATTGTGAATGGGAGGACGTTGAACAGTGTTACGTAAGGTAACGTGGTTATGCGCTGAAAAATGAAACTCTAATAAGGAAACCTGAAAACTCTCTGACTCCGTAATGCATGATCCTAGCCCGTAACCCTGATCTGACCTTAATCCTAAATGAACTGAACTGTCTAAAACTTTATAAAAAAAAAAAAATTACTGATAAGTTGTGTGTGTAGTTTGGGGGCAGCAGAGTTATCTTCTTATGTTCCCGTCTATAATTAACATCTTGACTGACGAGTTATGCTAACAGGTTGGGGGCAGTGGAGTTATCTTCTCCTTTTCCCATCCATCAAGGAAATAACGTCTTTTGGCGCAAAAATCCGTGTGACAAGAGTGCTCTTCGCTTCTGAACAGAAGCCAAAATCAACTAACGAATCAGTTGACTGCTATACAGAACGATCAGTAGTAACCTTAGAGAGAAACACTCTGAGCTAGAACCAATGAAAGAAAGAGGGACACAAAGAAATAAAGATCTTTTAAGACAGTGTGAAATTTCCAGTGCGGCTTTACCGACGATAATCTATGTACGTTTCTTTCACAGCGTACGCGTCAGGCCAGCCGGTTAGCAATGTGGCCACACACCACAATTAGGTTTTGCACTAAAACACTACATAATCCATAAAGGCGTTTTAAAACCTAACATAAGTTTGAAACAGCGAAACATGTTAAACTGATAACTGATCAAAAGAACAACTCACCACCAGTTACTTTCCTTGTTTGGGGGGGGGGGGGGGGGGGGGGGGGGGGGGGGGGGTCGTGACGTGATGATGAAAGCACAATCTTTGAATACGTGACCTTCCCCCCAGTTGACGGCACGTTTCAGGCCTGGTCACTTCCCCGGACCCTATGTTTGCGCCAGCTGAAGACCCAAAACAGTCTCATTCCTTTGGTTTTAATCTGTCTGCTTGGAACCACCTTACTCGCACCTTGATGGCCAGGTGAAAGAAAATGAAGAGAATCACCTTTCAGACACAAGTAAAATTCTCAAAACATATGATAGCGCCAGTCTATAGATAGTCGATTCTTTAAACAAGCCCTTGGCGCATCAATTGTTGGTGTGCAGCCTGTGCCCCCCCCCCCCCCCCCCCCCCCACGATCTACACCCTGACCAGTACACCCTTGACTTTTCATTTGCCACCAACTTCATTCAGGAAAGGAGGAGAGGGAGGGAAAGCCATTCTCTAGCTTTTGGTATCTCTGCAACCGGCACTTTCAATTATCCCAGTCTCTGATTGTCCGAGGGAAGAAAGAAAGAGCTCCGCCAATAGCTACCACGGCTTTAAGTATCAAAGGCACGACTTTCACCCATCCTTACCGTCCGTGTCTTTATCCATGTTTACCGTGCAGCTGTCAGATTGTACCCTCTTCAGGCTGGACAGGTGACTGGGACTCTGAAGTGAATCCAGTGATGGTGGGATGCGGTTTACAATATAAATATAATCGTTGGTGCGTTGTCTCAGTGATCATTTAGCCTCTAATTGTGGACCATCAGATGTAATAAAACAAGTAGTTAAGTTTGCAAGGTAGCAAAAAAAAAGGAGAGATTAGAACAAGTCGATGGTAAAAATTCAAGCTTTCGTCACATACCTACAAGCGCTCACGCACGCAGGTGTTTGTGCGCGAGCGCATAAGAATATTGTTCAGGTCATTTGTACTTATTCAACGCCTTACAATAATCTATGTTCTCCTGGACAAACGGGTCCTCTCACGCAAAAAAATGCG
>JADBJO010000132.1:880000-890000 GCA_016801955.1 Conus betulinus | reverse complement strand
CATTAGACGATAGCGCGGAAAGAGGATTTGCTTGACCCACCTTTGACTGCCAGTGTCAAATTCCCCATTGTCATATTGCTACAAATTGAAAATCATATATTGAAAGAAAAACTTCTAGTTGTAGAGAGAATTACAAAATGCACCACATAAACACAAGTCCACCTCCCCTTCCATTTCATTCCCACCATGCATCATATTATTTTCAGGACATAACCCATTCTCTGTATTTTACGCAGTCACCTGAACTAAAACTAAAACATGGCAGCCATAAGTAATTTAGACTGAAAGGGGAAACGAAAAAAAAAAAAAAAAAATGCTGAACAACCCTTCCTGCATTTCTCCGGCGTCTCCGCTGGGAAGCCCCGCGCAATCATTACAGCCAATCACAGACCGCCTGAGTCTTAATCTCGGAGAGGCTGATTTCCCTGCTGAATGGAAACTGGTTGTGGGGCAGACAGAAATAAAAGTAGGAGAAAAAGATTCGCCGGGTTTGAAGGGCCGGGAGCAATGCACATTTAATCTAAGAATTTACCACAGAAAGCTGTCCGTGATCCAAACTCTAGGTTGCTCCCCTTTTCTTTCTCTGTGATAGGAGCTGCCATTGTTTCAAGTTGATGAAGAGTTTTAACATGACAAATATAATGTGCATGGATACAGATAAAAAGAACGTGACATGTCTTGATACAGATGAAAAGGATGAATGTATTTTGATTCAAATTTAAAAAATGCAAAATGTTTGGATAGAGGTATATAAAGGATGCAATGTCTTTGGATACATGTAAAAAGAATGCCATGCGTTTAGATACAGACAGAGAAAATTTGATGTGTTATAATAATGAGTTTGTTTTCATACAGATACAATTCTTGCTATGTGTTTAGATACAGATGAAAAGAATGCAATTGTTTAATAGAGTTAAAAAAATGCGATGCGTTTGGATATACATAAAAAGAATTCATATGTTCTGATACAAATACAAAGGATGCAACATGTTTGGGATACAGCTCAGAATAGTGCAGCGTTTTCGGATACAAAAAGAAGTGCAACGTGTTTAAAATGTTGATTAAAAATGCCATGTAAGAGATAGAAATCAAAAAGATGTGTTTGAATATCCTTTACAAGCAGGAGAGCTAATGCACCTTTTCTGACACACATGTAATTGATTTTAACCACGATGGAAAATATCTTAGACATATTTTTTAGTTTGTCTGTTTCATAATTAGAGGGTATATTAACAAAAAGAGAGACGCAAAGCAGATAACACGCCACGTCATTCTTGTGATAAATTTGACGGGAAAATAAAGACCACCACACACGCACACTGTCACGGGTTTACAAAACACACGCAGACACGATTTCTCTCTGTCTGTCTGTCTGTCTGTCTGTCTGTCTCTCTCTCTTTCTCTCTCTCTCTGTGACATATTTATACACACACAGATACACATACACATTCACACAAATGCACACACATAAACAAAACTAAGATTAACACACACACACGCACACACATATTCATTCACACACACACACACACACACACACACACACACACACACACACACACACACACACACAGAGAGAGAGAGAGAGAGAGAAAGAGAAACGCATACACAACTTAATTTGTTACTCAGATTATATTAAGTGCAGTCGCAAGGACGGACTTGCATTCTGAATTGACAAACAGTGCGCAGGCATCTGCCCTTCAAACTCTTGTTTATTTACATCACAGCCAAAAAGACGTGGGGCACTGTATAGGAACTTGACCGCGCACGCTGTGACGCCTTCTCGACGCAAATGAACTGAACCATCGATTTTCAACTCCCCTGTTTGCAAGAGAGAAGCTGGCTCATTTTCTCTTCCCAGAATCCTAACCGCAAACAGACGTTAATTAAAGCATCAATTCAGGCCTCCTGCCTCTCTCGTATCCCCCCATCTCCTTCATCTTCTCTACACACTTGCCTTTCATTTTCTTTTTTCTTCTAAAGCTCAGATTCAGAGTTATGCAACTGACATGGTCACCCGCACTGAAAGGGGGGGGGGGGGGGGGGGGGGGGGGGGGGGGGGGGGGGGGGGGGGAAGTTCCAAATCGTTATCGTGGAATTCCAGAACCCTATCGGGGAATCCCCGCACAATCATTACAGCCAATCACAGATGGCCTGGGTCTTCACCCCGGGACAGGGCCATTCCGCACTGAGGAAAAACTGTTCATGGCGCACAGAAACGGGAGTTGGCTGGGCTGGCCGACGTTGTAGTGCGTTTCATTTCTATCTTCACTGACGAACGCTCTTGACTGGGTAGTGTTCTCCCTGTTTTTTTTTTTAACCTCTGTGTAGCAGGACTATGGACTTTGGTCAATCATTTATTTATTTTGTTATTACTCTTTTTCTTAATTTACATACATTGTTCTTTTCTACTACTCCCCAAACTCACCCTCTTTCCTCTTTTTCTCTCTTCCACCGTTTCCCCTTTGGATTTCTCACACCCTGACTTCTCAAAACTTATAGCATTTATCATCATCATCATCATCATCATCATCAACATCATCGTTGTCATCATCATCGTCGTCGTCGTCATCATAATCGTCATCGTCATCATCATTACACGATAACGGTAAGAAAATACTGTGTGTGTAAAGACGATTTTACATACTTTGCAGTGTCAATGTTCGACTTTCTACAGGCAAAGTGAAGCTGCATCATCTTTTTATTTATTTTTCTTTAGGACATTCATTGCGATTAGACGTTTATTGAGGCGTTCATTCATTTGATTAACTTCTCACCGTTTTTCACCTTTCATTTTGAACTCTTTGCAATCGACCCCCTCGCTTTTTCTTTTTCACTGTGGCCAATCTTATTCGTTTCACCAGGCCACAGGAATCAAACGTGATGGCCACCCGTAATTTAGGTTGCAAGGGGAAAGGACATCATGTCCAATAACTCAGCTCGGAAGCTCCGCACAATCATTAAAGCCGACCACAAACCGTCAGGGCCTTTGTATCAAACGGAGCAATTCATCCGCGGAGTGAAAATGGTTTATTCCAGACAAATGAGGACGACGACATCAACATCAATAACAACGACGACAACAGCAGCGACCAGACCAACCCTTGCCCCTCCCTCCCCCCTCCCCCCCTTAAATATCCACAACATCGACACAATGATAATAAAAAAATAAATCGTTAACGATTCACCACGTTTAAGCGCATGCTGGTGCATTCATTTGAACGTTCACCAGAAAAAGCCGCTGATACCTCAGATAAAGAAATATCTACAGTTTTTTTTTTCTTTCAGGCTATAAGATGCGTGGATGCTTTTTAAAATAATGTTCTGTTCCACTTTCTCTCTCTCTCTCTCTCTCTCTCTCTCTCTCTCTCTCTCTCTCTCTCTCTCTCTCTCTCTTCCTTTTCTTTTCTGCTTCTTTCCTTCTCCTTCCCCTCTACCTTCTCTCTTGTTGATTTTTCTTTCTGCTGCTCTTCTCGCTGTTTTCCCCATTTTCCCCTTCAACATCGTCATTATCACTTATTTGCATAATGACATCAAAAGATAGTGGAGAGCTAGGTTTCTTTGACCCACCTTGCACTGCAAACGTCAACCGTCCGGCTGGCATGTTGTTACAAACCGACAATTATCTTTGAAAAAAAAAAACCCAAACCATTCCAGTTGTAAAAATGACAAAATGCACAACATTTGCACGTGTCTACCTCCCCTGCCGTTTCGTTTCCGCCATGCGTCATTTTTCATTTTCAATACACAAACCCATGTTGTCTTTAACGCAGTTACCCAGACTTAAACTGAAACATGGCAGCCACAAGTAATTTAGATTGAAAGGGGTCAGGGGAAAAAAAATGCCGAGCAACCTTTCCCTTCTTTCTCCAGCATCTCCGCTGGGAAGCCCCGCGCAATCATTACAGCCAGTCACAGACCGCCTGAGTCTTAACCTCGAATAAGCTAATTTCCTTTCTGAATGAAAACTGATTGTGGCAAACAGAAATAAAGGTGGGAAAAAACATTCCTCTGGTTTGATGGAAGGAGAGTACATCTCACTACGGAATTTACTGAAGGAAGCAATCCATGATCCATACTCTATTTCTCTCCCCTTGTAACTCTCTGTGATAGGAATAGCCATTGTTTCAAGCCAACGAGCAGTTCTGATATGACAAATGCGATGTGCAAGGTACAGATATAAAGAATGTGATACGTTTAATACAAATGAAAAGGACGCACTGTGTCTGATTATAAATAAAAAGATGCGATGTTGTTAGGATGCAAATTACAGAGAATGCGACGTGTTTGGCCACAGTATTCAAAGGATGCAGTGCCGTTGGGAGCAAATAAAAAGAATGCTATGTGTTTAGATACAGACAGAAGAAATATCATGTGTTCGGATATAAACAGAAATAATGAGTAGTTAGTTTGGATATAGATAAGAAAATGCTATATGCTTCCATGCAGATAAACAGAACACAATGTATCTTGACACAGGAGAACAGAATGCGATGCATTTAGATAGATAAAAAAAAAAAATACGCATGTGTTTTGATACAAATACAAATGATCCCATGTGTTTGGATACAGCTGAAAAGAATGTGATGTGTTTGGACACAAATTATGAACAGTGCACCTGTTTCGACTCGCATCTCATTAATTTATTTCAACATGGCAAGTACCTTAGACATAACATCGTTTTTTGGTTTTATCTGGTTTGTGAGTAGAGAGTGCATCAACAACGACAATCCCAAAGGCAGATACCCCACCATGACATTCTTGTGACAAATTAGATAGGAAAGAACAGACCAACACATGCACACTCCTAGAAGATCACACAGACACACATTCTCTGTCTCTCTCTCTTCTCTCTGCCTCTCTCCCTCCACCCCGCCCCCCCCCCCCCCCTCACCCTCGAATAAAAACCACCCCTCAATCCTACACACACACACACACACACACACACACACACACACACACACTCCTGTCTTTAACCAGTACACGTGAACTGTTTTGAAACAGTTGTGGAGCCTGCGTGAGCGAGCTCTCTCCGGAGGGCGCCACCACAAGCGTCCAACGATAGTCCCCATGAATTTGCCGATACTGGCGAACCCGGCAAAATCAAATCAAGACCTACGACATGGGAAAGCAATCGAAACTGAGGTCACCCCGAGAGCAGGACACGAAAGCCACAGAATCAAAGATTTGAAAAAAAAAATCAATCAATGTGGGTGAGAACGATGAAGATGTTGCTACAGATTTCCATTCTGCTCTGAGACCGCATGATGGGGATATATATACTCTACACTTACTTTCATGGTGTATCTCGGCGTCAAAACAGGTCCGAGAGATACAGACACCCGTAGTGTTGATCAGGAAACTGAGCAACGCCTTCAGAGACGTATCCATAAAACAGACGCATCCATTAAGTGGATGAAACTCAACTATGTGATTACAGTCTTCCCAACTAAACCCCATAATAAACTCAACTCTGGGTAGGAGCCGGTTGGGGCCGTAAAATTTCAGAAATAAATGGCTCTGATGGGAATCAAACCCACGACCTCCCAGCTGGACTGCGCGATGCCAACCACTTCGCCACGGCGGCTGGGTCTTACTGATTTGCTTGTTTTATTTCGAAAAAAAAAGTTTTGTACTCTCTGGACAGAGAGAGAGAGAGAGAGAGAGAGAGAGAGAGAGAGAGAGAGAGAGAGAGGGGGGGGGGAAGGGGATGGGAAGGGAGAAGGGAAATAATGGAGGGAGAGAGAGTTCCGATTAGAACACGATCACTTTAATGTCATATCCCTGGAAATGTTATCGCTTTCTTTGCTTCAACTGTAGCCTACACTCACCATGATGTCAGGTATCTGCCATAATATGGACATAAGGATGTACGCACTTTACTTACGGTTTTGGCTCGTTTTCATTTACGTTGCCTTTCATCATACTTTTTTTTTCCTCATGAGCGTAATGTCCAAGCCTTGTTAGCACTTGAACTAAAAGACGCATGCTGATTAATTGACCGCGCTCAACGAGAAGACCTCAAAACGGTTCAACCGCCGCAATATCACCATGCAAAAAAAAAGCAGAAAAGGAACGCACGACGTCGTTTTGATGGTCGAATGTCTCAGCAAGCAGGTCGCCACCAATAAAGCAAAAGCACGATCGTCTATCGCCAATAAAGAAAAAAAAAAAAAAAAAAGAAAACAACCGTTAGTTCTGTTTGATTTCCAAACGATTGGACCAGAAGCTCTTTCAACAATTACTAGCTATAGAGATGGTCCGTCGACAGAGGAAATCAACAAACACAAGTGCCCTCACTCCGCGAGGCAATAAAAGGCCATTGTGATCGCTCGGGATGTTATCTGCAATTCTGCAGGCTTCCCCTTGCTGTTTCCAGTTAGGCATACGGCCTACAGACGCACAATCTCTTTTGAATTCACCTTGGTGCAAATTGATTAGAAGTAATTGAAGGTCGTTCTTAAACGATTGATAATTAATTTGAATCTGTGCGCTCTCTCTCTCTCCTCTCTCTCTCTCTCTCTCTCTCTCTCTGCCTCTCTCTCTCTCTCTACTAAACTCCCTCTCTGTTGCTAGACGCACTTTATTTGGTATTAAACACATGCGACATGTTGATTGCAGATACTAAAGAATCAAAGAAACACACAAACAGATATTCACAGATAGAAAAGTTTAGCTGGAACAACAGACTTGGAAAAACAGTTAACAGATATGAGACAGAGAGAGACAGAGAGAGAGAGAGAGAGAGAGAGAGAGAGAGAGAGAGAGAGAGAGAGAGAGAGAGAGAGAGACAGACAGACAGACAGACGACAGACAGACAGACAGGCTTTCATTCCTTCACCAGGCAGCAGCACAGAGCTGGAGTTGGGAGGGCAACAGAACGTCGACTATATGATTAAATCAATGAGGGTTTGCAAACAAATGTGGAATTATGACTGACGCCCAGAATTTGCTCTAGAATTAAAAGAACAATGTTAAAGCGTTTCTTTTTGAACATCTATCTTCCACGATTCTCTGGTTAATCACAATCTGCCAAAAACAACGGTGCTCCCAAAAAGAGTTCCCGCCATTTTCAACATTAAACTGAGGTTTTTTTTTTCACGTTCAATACCTTTTACAAGATACATTGTTCTAGATTTGCAGTCATCCAATGCTGTAGCTACGACTAGAATCAGGGTAGAATACCACCCAATAAATTTCATGACCTCTGGAAATTTTTCTTTATTTTTGTGCGATGGTGGCCCGAAATAACAAATATACCGTTGTGCGATTTTGCAAACAAACAGCAACAACAGTGCCTGCACGTATTAGTCATCGTCTTTGTTTTTTTTTTTGCCGACACATTCTATGCGTTCTTGCAGTGACACCGCTCTGCCGCAGACCAGCCCAGCTCTATCACACACAGCTACATCTAGGACACTTGTCCTTACAGTCCTGTCGTAGAGTAATTAACATCAGGTAGCGATGATGAGGGAACCCGCCTGAGGAGACGACGCACGGCTGCGGGGCCGCTCTTACGTCATTGGTTTTTGATGGACAACTCATAAAGTCATTCATGTTGTGACGTCATAAAACGGTGGAGCGTCACTATAGTCCGGAATGATATGATTCAAGAAATGAAGTCATTAACCATTCCGTTCCCCTCCAGTCATAATCGAAATAAGATCTTCCTAGACACTCAACCATCGGCCATTGGAAAAAGTTTCTGGATGGAGCCTACTTAGCAAAGACGTTTCTCCCAACAAGCTCGGGAACACAGACTCCAAAGTGTCTCACACACCAGGGTCAACAGTAGTCACATCACTTACTGAGTTGTAAACAAAAATAGAAGTCCATGTGGTAAATGAGAACTTTTAGCCCAACACTTTCACATATATTTCAAATGACATGGGAAGTTATCATAATAAGCTTGGTTGAACATCGCACATAAAACAGCGCAAATTCCTATCGTTTGCACGTGTTCCTTTCCGTTGAAGCTGAGAGAGAGAGAGAGAGAGAGAGAGAGAGAGAGAGAGAGAGAGAGAGAGAGAGAGAGAGAGAGAGAGAGAGAACTGAAGACATGGCAAAAAAAAATCGAAATCGTTCCTTCTTTAATTCGCCGTCCATTCACCCAGGCAAGGTAAGATGTGGGTTAATGTGCAAGTTGAATAACGGAGAATGGAGGTGGGAAGGCTGAGGATGGCGGTTGGGGCTCGGGAGTGGGGGTAGAGGCAGTCACAGCTGCTTGTTCTGGCTTTGCATTCTGAGAATGACAGGAGGGCGGTGGCTTGGTCTGGAATGGATATTTTCCAGTCCAGGCTGAAAATCTGTCCCATGTACAGTTTTATTCACCTAGTGTGACAACGGAAGTAGTTCCTAGTCTAAGCCTTCTTTCGAGACGCTACGACTCTGGTCACACCCTGGTATTGTGAAAAAGAAACTGGTTTACATGGATACAGACCTGTGCAACACATTCAAAGAGCAAAAAAGGGGAGACTTTAAACGTAGGAACTTAATATTACCGGAAAAGTCTTAACCATAAAGAAATGTGCAAATTTGAATATGAGTTTCTTCTTCTGTTTGCATGTTTTCTTTTTCTGTCGTCGTATCTTCGTATAACACAAATCAGAAGGTGGAAGTGTGGGTGATTTCTCTGCACATTTCCTTTTATCTGTCTTTCAACTAGATACAACATGCATAACATAATTTGGCAAATGTTAATATTCGAACAAAGAAATCAAGAATCAGTCTAAGCAGAGACGTAAAACTTTGTTGCTCTCGGAATTTCTGGTCATCTGTATCTGTCCATTAACGGGCACGTTCATCAGATCAGTATTACGAAGACAAGGAAAACTTTTAACAAAGCACGTCAAGATTCCTCCTTCCTCTTTCCAGGCCCCTAGCCATCATACCCCTCTCTCCTTATTTTAACTAGATTTCCATTTCCTTCCCCTGTCTCTCTACCGTAACCGCTTTAAACTGGCGATCGTTTATATGATAAGAGCAGTGGGTATGGAGGATCTGCTTCCAGAAGACAGAACAGCGAGCAGCCCAGAGAGCGACAAAGGGTCCCCAAACTCTTATCTTCCTCCCTGCTTAAAGCAACTTGCGGTGGGGAAGAAAACTGACGTGGTGTCCATTTTCGTTCATTCTGGGTAAACAGTCTCCTTTCCAGACGACCCGGGTCGATGTTAGGTTCCTGATGGAACGGCGTTTCGGATGGAGGAGATTACTTTCTGCCTCTTTTGAGGATGTCTGCGGCGCTAGAGGTTATAGAGGCGGGGGTCTGTGTGTCTGTGAGGATGTAATGGTGTAATGAATCCACGTTTTATATTTTCTGCTTTAAAGAAAACTGTCTAGTGTCCCGCAGTTGATGTCATCCCATAGAAATAAAGAGGGATCTCACTTCATATGAAGGCGGAAAGGGCATGGGGATAGGGGAGGAGAGCGGGTTGTAGGGAACATTTCTAAGGGTCCTCTTCCTCCCTGCAGGAAAAAGACTGTGCGAGCAAGTGACAGACACGAAACAGGGAGGGTAACAGAAGGAGAGTGGAAAAGCTTTGGATTAAGAAGAAGAGGCGAAAGAGGAGAAGTAGGAGAGAGAGAGAGAGAGAGAGAGAGAGAGAGAGAGAGAGAGAGAGAGAGAGAGAGAGAGAGAGAGATATGCATGTTTAGAGCCGTATCTCTGGAAGTGTTGGCACCAGAAACAAGCAAATAGTGGAGTGTGCAAGAAATGAAGGTGAGAATGAGCTCGTCTAATGCAAGATTTGTGAAGATACAGTGATAATCCACATAGGATAGCCATATTAGATTTTTGTCTGTATGGTTCTTTAGTCTGATTGTAATGGGGCAATTGAGGGATGGCGGACGGAATCGGGTGGGGATTGATATGGCGATAACACCAGATTATGAGGATAAGGTCACCACACCAGATTGTGGAATTTTTAAACGCATCTGCTTTGAGAGTAAGGCAACAATGTCAGATTATGGGGACAGAGTCAGTTTTGTCTCACAATAAACG
>JADBJO010000132.1:872500-875000 GCA_016801955.1 Conus betulinus | reverse complement strand
GAGCCAGTGACAACGGAGGACCAACGGGACTGTAGCTGATGGGGATTAGTGACAAAGGAGGATGGGAGCTAGTAGCAAAGGAGGTTCAACTAGACATGGCTGATGAAAGCCAGTAACAAAAGAGATCAACAAGACATGGCTGATGACGGGGGCCAGGGACAAAGAGACCAACAAGGCTGATGACGGGGGCCAGGGACAAAGAGGACCAACAAGGCTGATGACGGGGGCCAGGGACAAAGAGGACCAACAAGGCTGATGACGGGGGCCAGGGACAAAGAGGACCAACAAGGCTGATGACGGGTCCAGGGACAAAGAGGACCAACAAGGCTGATGATGGGGTCCAGGGACAAAGAGGACCAACAAGGCTGATGACGGGTCCAGGGACAAAGAGGACCAACATGGCTGATGATGGGGGGCCAGGGACAAGAGGACCAACAAGGCTGATGACGGGTCCAGGACAAAGAGGACCAACAAGGCTGATGACGGGTCCAGGGACAAAGAGGACCAACAAGGCTGATGACGGGTCCAGGGACAAAGAGGACCAACAAGGCTGATGACGGGGCCAGGGACAAAGAGGACCAACAAGGCTGATGACGGGTCCAGGGACAAAGAGGACCAACAAGCTGATGACGGGTCCAGGGACAAAGAGGACCAACAAGGCTGATGATGGGGGCCAGGGACAAAGAGGACCAACAAGGCTGATGACGGGTCCAGGGACAAAGAGGACCAACATGGCTGATGATGGGGGCCAGGGACAAAGAGGACCAACAAGGCTGATGACGGGTCCAGGGACAAAGAGGACCAACAAGGCTGATGATGGGGCCAGGGACAAAGAGGACCAACAAGGCTGATGACGGGGGCCAGGGACGGAGGACCAACAAGGCTGATGACGGGTCCAGGGACAAAGAGGACCAACAAGGCTGATGACGGGGGCCAGGGACGGAGGACCAACAAGGCTGATGACGGGTCCAGGGACAAAGAGGACCAACAAGGCTGATGATGGGAGCAAGGACAAAGAGGACAAAGAGGGCCAACATGGCTGACGATGGGGGCCAGGGACAAAGAGGACCAACAAGACATGGCTGGAATAGAACAGGCCAGGGACAAAGAGGACCAACAAGACATGGCTGGAATAGAACAGTGACAAGGGATGGACAAGACGGCCAAAGACACACGGCTGACGAGGGGTCATGAACAAAGGAAAAACGACGAGACAGAGCCGATGATGGTGGGGCAGGGGGTGGCATTGATATGTGGTGTGTGTGTGTGTGTGTGTGTGTGTGTGTGTGTGTGTGTGTGTGTGTTCTAAAAGACTTTTGACTCTCATCGACCATATGAGGACTTAATCTTTGAGACGGCAGACAGACAAATGACTGTGTGTGTGTGTGTGTGTGTGTGTGTGTGTGTGTGTGTGTGTGTGTGTGTGTGTTAGTGTGTTAGTGTGTGTGCTAGCCTCTGTGTGTGTGTGTGTGTGTGTGTGTGTGTGTGTGTGTGTGTGTGTGCGCGTGCACGCGTACGCGCGCGCTTGCGCACGTGTGTGTGTTTGCGTGGAGAGAGAGAGAGAGAGAGAGAGAGAGAGAGAGAGAGAGAGAGAGAGAGAGAGAGAGAGAGAGAGATTGTGTGTGTGTGTGTGTTTATTTCTAAAAGAGTTCCTTTTGACTCCACTCGGCCATTTAAGGACTTATCCCTGTGACAGATAAGCACAATAACCCGGGCCCTGGTCAAATTAGCGGTGTGTGTGTCCTATCGTGAAACTGGCAGAATGTTGCATTTAGTTATTCATGTATCCATTTTGTAAAAAAAAAAAAACAACCCTAATTTACTTTTACATAATCAGCTGTTGTACTGTCAGTTCTAGTGTGGAGTCCGTTGTTTGTGTGTATGCGAAAGACACTGTTTGTTATTTTCGTCAGGACGCAATGTCCTGAAAGTTTGCATTACCCCAAGCACTTATTCTTGATAACGAGTGTTGAGTTCAGACATTGACAAATTCAAGTGATGTCTGTCTGGAACTGAACTTATTCTTGGTGAACAGTGTTTAATTCAGACATGGACAAATTCAAGCACACACACACACACACACACACACACACACACACACACACACTTACTCACTCACTCACACACACACACACACACACACTCACACACACACTCACTCACACACACACACACACACACACACACACACACACACATACGTACGCACGCACAGACACACAAACACAGACAGAGACACAGACACAGACAGACAGACAGACAGACACACACACACACACACACACACACACACACACACACACACACACACACACACATCTCCCATGGAAGAGACGGGAAAATCCATGTCCTGTGCCAGCTCCGGGCAGTGAGGAACCTTTCAGTGACAGTTTGATAGCTCCGCTTCTTTAGGCAGGAGGACCGCTCCGGGAAGGAAAAGGAGGATGAGTGGGGAAAGAAGAAAGAAGAAGAAGAAGAAAGAAGAAGAAGAAGAAGAAGA
>JADBJO010000132.1:845000-867500 GCA_016801955.1 Conus betulinus | reverse complement strand
ACGTAAATGACTTGGTAGTATCGCCGCAAATTGAAGCATTGTTTGTTGAATGATTTCCCATCACAAGTACGGCTCTCAGTATTGAGTATAGCGACGAGTACTATTACTACTTCTGTAGTTCCCAGAGAAAAAGAAAAGAAAAAAAAAAGGAGCTGTTCTAATTTACGGAAAGACTGACACGAAGGCCGTGCCCATTTGTGTTTCCAACATCAGTTACTCTCGCTCAGAGAGAGAGAGAGAGAGAGAGAGAGAGAGAGAGACAGACAGAGACAGACAGAGAGACAGAGAGAGACACCCAGAAAGACAGAGAGAGAAAGAAAGAAAGAAAGGAGGGAGAAAAGGGAGGGAGTGAGAGAGAGAGAGAGAGAGAGAGAGAGAGAGAGAGAGAGAGAGAGAGAGAGAGAGAGAGAGAACAGGTAAACACACAGATAGATGTACAGAGACAGAGAGGCAAACACACAGATAGATGTACAGAGAGAGAGAGAGAGACAGAGAGAGAGAGAGAGAGAGAGAGAGACAGCGAGAGAGAGAGAGAGAAAGAGAGAAAGAGAGAGAGGAGAGAGAGGATTCATTCAGTTCAAGGCCTCTCATGAACGGACGTGCAGAAACGAACAACACATTCGCACAAACAACTAAGCAACAAAGAACACAGCTGATTAGCTCTACACACATGCTGATAAATTTCTCACAACACTCCCCCCCCCCCCCCCCCCCTTTCCCAGTAGAATAATCAGTGGAAAGAATTACTGATAATGAAGTGATATACACCATTATCTTCCATCTTACCTTATTTAAAACAGGGCAGCAGAATATAACCGCATTTCATCTTACAGTTCAAAGGAGAGAGAGAGAGAGAGAGGAGAGAGAGAGAGAGAGAGAGAGAGAGAGAGAGAGAGAGAGAGAGAGAGGTGGGGGGGGGGGGCGGGCGGCTGGGGGTTGAAATTGGACGGAAAAGAGACGGTTTGATAGGGAGAAGAGAAGAGAGCGTATAAGAGAGAAAGCCAACACCCCATTTTCCTACCTTGCTATGACCTACACCCCATTTTCCCAACACCCCCGTTTCCCTACTTTGCTATGACCAACACCCCATTTTCCTACTTTGCTATGACCAACACCCCATTTTCCTACTTTGGTTTGACCAACACCCGTTTTCTACTTTGCTATGACCAACACCCCCATTTTCCTACTTTGGTTGACCACACACCCCATTTTCCTACTTTGCTATGACCAACACCCCATTTTCCTACTTTGGTTTGACCAACATCCCGTTTCCCTACTTTGCTATGACAATACCCCGTTTCCCTACTTTGCTAGGGCCAACACCCCCTTTTCCTTACTTTGCTTTGACCAACACCCCGTTTTCCTACTTTGCTATGACAACACCCCCCGTTTTTCCTACTTTGCTATGACCAACACCCCGTTTTCCCTACTTTGCTATGACCACGACCCTACACCCGGTTTCCTACTTTGCTATGACAGACCACCCCCATTGTCCTAGTTTGCTGTGACCAACACCCGTTTAGTTTGCCCAAACCCCAGTTGCCAACTCCCCATTGTCCTATGACCATCACCCATTTTCCTAATTTGCTATGACCAACTCCCCATTGTCCTAGTTTGCTATGACCAACTCCCCATTGTCCTAGTTTGCTATGACCAACTCCCCCCATTGTCCTAGTTTGCTATGACCAACTCCCCATTGTCCTAGTTTGCTATGACCAACTCCCCATTGTCCTAGTTTGCTATGACCAACTCCCCATTGTCCTAGTTTGCTATGACCAACTCCCCATTGTCCTAGTTTGCTATGACCAACTCCCCATTGTCCTAGTTTGCTATGACCAACTCCCCATTGTCCTAGTTTGCTATGACCAACTCCCCATTGTCCTAGTTTGCAATGACCAACACCCGTTTTCTTAGTTGCTATGACCATCACCCCATTTTCCTAGTTGCTATAACCATCACCCCATTTTCCTACTTTGCTATGACCAACCCCGTTGTCCTAGTTTGCTATGACCAACACCCGTTGTCGTACTTGTTTCTATAGCCAGCTATTCAGCCAACAATAAACTTTCCTTCATCCGAGGGAGAAAGGAGAATCCCTGAGGAATAACAGCCACGAATTTTCATTTGTTTTCTTGGCTTTCTTCGGGAAACGATAGCATTTGGAAATATTTCATAGTCTCAAGAGATGTAATGCATCACACTTTCGAAGACTCGGAAAAGAATTAATATCAAACTTGCCTGGTTTCAGTAAGAAGTATGTAGCAAATTTTCTCAGTCTCTGAAACGAAAAAATTAAGTCGTTACCTTAGAAAGAGAGAAAATTATGCATCAAGTTTTCGTATCATTAGAGAGAGGAAATAATTTTGATGTTCATAGTACAGGGAAGGAAATAGGCTTAAAACTTTCGTAGACTTAGGAGGGACAGTGTATTAAACGTTCGTAGATCGAGGAAAGGAAAAACGTAAGTTTTTTTTTGTAGTAATAGGCAAGACATCGTATCAACCTTCTTTGGCAGCTTCGGAAAGAAAAAGTATCACAAAGTAGTAATTTCCCCTGTACACGCCTCTGTGGCTGAATTCTTCATAAATGGATGTTCTGCCCAATAAGGCACGTTCCACTTTCATTGGCTCGTTGAAACTGATCGAGATAGCAGACACCTAAATGACAGGCCTCACCTGACTCAACTGTATCAGTTTCCCCCCGTGCCCGGATTCGAGTCTGGCATATTGGCCGCCCTCGGCAGCGTGTCGTCTGCTGGCCTCATTGTCATCACGGAAATTGGCCATTCCTTTTCTCGGGAGAGCAGTACTCTTTCCTTTTCCCTTTTCCCTCGATCTTCTCCATTTCTTCTTACGCTCACATGTTTGCGTGAGATAAAGTGAGTGAGTGGTTGAATGAAAGAGAGAGAGAGAGAGAGAGAGAGAGAGAGAGAGAGAGAGAGAGAGAGAGAGAAGAGAGAGACACAGATAGGCAGACAGACAGACAAATTTAAGCACACACACACACACACACACACACACACACACACACACACACACACACACACACACACACACGCGCGCGCACACACACACACATCCTTCACGCATAGCATCCTAGTTCTTTCCCTTTCATCAAGAGTCTTGCTGACATAATCCAGAACCTGAAACGGCATCAGCCGTTTCTTACAACTTGCGATAGATTAGCAGAACAGCAGATCAACATGAAACACGCTAAGAGAAGGGACAGAGTATAAAGACGTCTACATAATCGTTTCTTGACGAAAAATTGATTCTAGCTGAAGAATCTTCTGGATCTGAACCCTGGACGTAGAAGCCTCCTCTGGCCCTGAACCCTGCTGTTCGATTAATTGTTCTGGACGACGGATGCTCTTCTAACTCTAAAACCTAAACGTTTATCCATGATAGTTTTTGACAAAGGATCCTCTTCTGACTTTTTTAAACAGAGGATTTTATTCTGACGCTGAGGACTAGATGTCTGAATAACAGCTTTATACAAATATCCTCTCCTGATTATTATCATTATGAATATTTATATAGCGCCTATCCTCGGCCAGAGACCAAGCTCTAAGCGCTTTACAGTCCACACTCGTTTATACAGCGGGCTGCCAACATGGGTAGTGCCGACTGAAGAGCTGCCAGCTGGTGCTTCATTAAGTCGTTTCCAGTCAATATTGTCAGTATTGTTCACTCAATTTCCTCTCCTTACTTCTTTCAATCTTTCCGTTTTCACGCAGGGTGCATGCATGCTATGTGTAACGTGTCATCAATACCAACGACCAAACTGGCCTTCTCTTCCGAAGTTAGTGATGGGATTTTACATGTGTGCGGGATGTTAAGTGTGCGTTCACACACAATGAACCTCGGTTTACAGTCTCATTCGAAGGACTGTATGGGAAATAGAGTCCAGACCAACGTTAATTCCGAGGGGAAATCCCTTTGTACCGGAACGGCCCGGCGGAGATTCGAACCCGCAACCCGAGAATCACCAAGATTACGAGTCTGGCGCTCTACTACTGAGCTATTGCGGCCCCCGTGATTCTGAAGCCTAGTTGTCTAGATCACAGTCCTTGACAAAGGATCCTCTTCTGACTCTGAAGCCTAGATGTCTACATAAAGGTTTTTTTTTCAGAGCATCCTCTTCTGACCTGAAGCCTAGATGTCTACATAAAAGTTTTTTTTTCAGAGCATCCTCTTCTGACACTGAAGCCTAGATGTCTTACGTAAAAAAAAATTTTTTTTCAAGGATCTTTTCTGACTCTGAAGCCCAGGTGTTTGCATGATAGATTTTGACAAAAGATCCACTTCTGTCATTGAACCCTAGACGCCTACAAACTAGTCTCTGACAAAAGATTCTCTTATGACTCTGAAGCCTAGATATCTACCTAATCGTTTCAGACTGAGGATCCTCTTCTAATTCTGAAGCCTAGATGTCTACTAACAATAGTTTTTGGCAGAGGGTCCTTTATGACTCTAAAGCAAAATAGGTGTACCTAAGAATTTTTGACAAAGGATTTTTTTTTTTTTCTGACTGCGATGCCTAGACGCCAACAAAGCAGCTTTTCACAAAAGATTTTTTTGACTCTGAAGCCTAGATGTCCCTACATAACAGTTTTTGACTGAGGAACCTATTCACAAACCTGACTGTACTTGAGTCCAAGCATTAGCTACATGGCACACATTACTTCTGTCTCTCCGACATCAGATTCATTTACTTAATTGAAGATAAATTAAAAAAAAGCCTCATTTCTTCCGTGGATAATTAGTGTATACAAAACCTTCATGACAACATACTGTGTTAATATGAGGAGGGTTAGTGCTGTTTGTGTATCGCATGTATGAAAGGAAATGTTAAATGAGGCAGGGAACAGTAAACAGTAAATAATAAAGGGGATGTTTCCTTGTTTGTTCTGTGTGCTCTGTGCTGTTATTTCTGCTGGACGATTTGGTGTCATGAGCAGCGTTCGTCTAAAGTGATGGGCGTGTAACTAATTCTTTCATGATGGGAGCAAGAGTTACCCTACCTGTTTGTTATTTATTATGTGTATTTCAACGTGCATGTACTGAATGAATAATAACTCTTCATGCACAGGTAAGTCATGATATAAAGAGGAGGAGGAGGAGGAGGAGGAGGAGGAGAATCAACAGCAGCAGTAGCAGTAGTGGCAGCAGCAGTAGCAACAGCGGTAGTAGCAGAAGTAGTAGTAGTGATAGTGTTGGTCTTCGTCATAGTTGTCGTCGCAGTAGCTGTAGTATATATTGTAAGAACGACTTCCTCAGCGAGCGACGACAATGACGAGACGACAGGACGAGAGGATCGACTATAACACTCTGTATGACCAAAACGTTATTTCTTTGTTCGTCCTGTGTCTCCATCGCTTTGAATGTTGTTTGTCTTGCCTGATGAACACCCAACAGATCGAAACAAGTCGTGCCTGTTCTGTAATTTGTTTGTTCATTTTGCAGCTTGGTAATTTTTTTGAATTTGCTTTTATGACATGTAAAAAAACAACATGACAGTCCCACCTGACTACAGTGTCCATGTAAATATTTCCAGAACAAGTTTGAAAATCTGTAATCCCATCACACGTTAACACCTCATCGCTTTCCACAATCCGACCTGTCTGAAACAACAGCTGTTCTTGTAATGCAAGCATTTACACAACATCAACAGAACGGATTCAGTCCTGTAGCTTCCACCTGGCCAGAAAGTCTCCAGGAGCCTTAACGAAAAGGAAACTTAGAATTAAACCAAAACTATCACAAGCTTTTTTTTTTCTCCCCAAGTGAAGTTCTCACTTTAATGCCCACCCAACCCATGAATGTCACAGTGAGGTAGATCCGGTTCCAGAATGACTCCCACATCAAACCGGTCTCCAATGAATGAAAAAAACCCAAACTTTTCTTCCCTTGCATTAATCGTTGGCAATCAGCGCGTTTCACATCCAACGGAAATTTCAAGAAAATCTCTTGAATAAGAAACTGGCTGTCATGATGTTTGGCTGCATGTGTACTAAAATCGAGAGAGAGAGAGAGAGAGAGAGAGAGAGAGAGAGAGAGAGAGAGATGGGGGGCAAAGAGAGAGAGAGAGAGAGAGAGAGGGGGGGGGGCTACTGACATCCACAAATCTATAACCACGTTCATTTTCTCTCCCAGAAAGAAAGGCAAAAGGGTAGAAGCTCTCATTCATAGATGAAATCCTACAAGACAAAGACAGAGAACGGTGCAGAAGGGCAACACTGTTATACAGTGATTGAAATTCCTTATACAAATGCGGTTTGGGCATTTCCTCTTCGTGACTCTTACGTCGGCAGTAGCAACCGTTGGAAAGGGACTTTCTTTTCCTACGTCAAACTTAACCTTGAACATTATTCAAATCATCTTGTTGGTACATTCACAATATGCTTAGTTACGCATTCATTGTTTTCATAGCCCCGAGTCAGCAGTCCTTCCTTATTCTGGACTTCGTACTTAGTGCTCTATTTTCATATTTCTAATCTTTAAAACACAAGCAAACAAGAAAACACACACACTCAAAACAGTTATGAAATATTGAGTAATAGACACAGTTTCCTATTTTCGAATAGCTTCCCGCTCGGTCTTCAATATATATATATATATATATATATATATATATATATATATATATATATATATATATATATATAATTGCAGACACAAAATGGAAGTTCCTATCAGGGAGCAGAAATCAAAAACACATGAAAAACACTGACCGCACGTGATGGCAGACAGCGAACACGTATAAAAAAAAACACCGACAACACCGACCCCTCCATACCCTGACGACTGCACCAGCAAGAAACAGCGCTGTAGGTTTTAGCATTTACATTTTAATCAAAGTTTTAACAGATGCCGCTCCCAACCCGGTTGAGCACTTTTTTAAAGTTATTGTTGGTGAGCAGCAACACAATTATATATATATATATATATATATATATATATATATATATATATATATATATATATATATATATATATATATATATGTGTGTGTGTGTGTGTGTGTTTTTATATATGTGTGTAAGTATGTGTATATATATATATATATATATATATATGTAAGTATGTGTGTGTATATATATATATATATATATATAAAATAATGATTAAAAGCAAATATTAAAACCTGGGACAACAAACTTGTTTCAAGGTTCTTCCTCTCTTCAGGTCCCGTGCCAATCCCCTGCTATTGACCTCAATTGTATATATATGTTTTTGAATTGTGAGTTGTAGTTCAGTGTGTGTTATGGTGCACGTGTCGAGCACTTTAAACCTGGCTAGTACTTTTTTTGGAAAAAATGGAGAAAGTAAATTTTAACCTATCAACCAAAAACATCCCCTATGCTACACCAGAGAACTACATAAAAAGGCTAATTGAAAAAACAGAGAAATTTGTACGCAATTTAAGATGGAGAGCTTTCTTTTACCTCAATCCTAAAGCAAAGCAGGAAAAGACAGAAACATATGGTATCAACTCATGGAGATCTCCACCAGTTATTGAAGAAATGAGGAGCTTTGAGGAAAGATTAAAAAGCATGATTTCTACCATTAAATTTAGGAAAGTAATAGCAACTTCCAAAAATCTCTGAGCAGCAATATAAAAGATATAATGTATGATGAAAAACTATTTGTCAAAGCAGACAAAACCAGTAATTTTTATAAAATGGAAGTGAAAGATTACGAGCAGCTCCTCAGCAAAAACATCCAAAAGAATTATAAAAGAGCTGAAGAGAAAAACATGTTCTACCATCAGAAAAGAAGAAAAGAAACTGGTGGAACGCATAGAACTAAGTGATAGGATAGAAACCACGGCAAAAAGAGAAGCATTCATAACACTAAAAGATCACAAACCTAATTTTCAAAATAACCCCACATGTAGACTGATCAATCCCACAAAGTCTGAACTAGGAAGGGTAAGCAAGCAAATTCTAGAAAAAAATAGTAGCTGACGCCAAATCAAATTTCGAACTGAACCTTTGGAAAAATACTTATGAGGTGGTGCAATGGTTCCAGAAATTAAACAAACAAAACAGAACAACCTTTATCGCATTCGACATTGTGGATTTTTACCCATCCATCAATGAAGAATTGCTCAGAAAAGCTTTAGAATTTACCGCAAATATACTGAGATGACAAATTCAGAATTGGAAATCATATTCCACGCGCAAAAAAAACTCTATTGTACAATAAAAAGAGCCTTATGTGAAAAAAGCAGATTCCACTTTTGACGTTACAATGGGTTCATATGATGGTGCAGAAACATGCGAGATAGTGGGCCTGTTGCTATTGTCAGAAATGCAGAAACTACTTGGGCACAAAGTCGGGCTATACAGAGACGATGGATTGGCAGCACTGGACAACACACCTAGAGAGGTAGAAAATAAAAAGAAAGAACTATGCAAATTGTTTCAAACCACAACTTAAAAAATTACAATAGAAGCCAACAAAAAAGTAGTCAACTACTTGGATGTAACATTAGACCTAAACAAAAACCAATACAGACCATACAAAAAACCTAATGATACACCATTATATGTAAATTCCATGAGCAATCACCCACCAACAATCATAAAAACTATACCACCACAAGGGATAAACAAGAGGTTATCCAACCTTTCCTGCAACGAAGAAATATTCAACGATGCAGCAACAGACTACCAAGAAGCACTGTTAAAAAGTGGATACAACTACAAGTTGAAATACGAACCTGAAGGTACCACTAGAAGCAGGAAGAAGAGCAGAAGAGGAAAATAACCTGGTACAACCCACCATATGATGGTAGGGTGAAAACCAACATTGGCAAAGAATTCTTTAAAATATTAACAGAATCGTTCCAGAAAGACCATAAACTTTTTAAAATATTCAATAGGAACACTGTCAAACTATCTTATTCTTGTATGCCAAATCTTAAAAAAAATTGATACGTCAAACAAAAAAAAAACCAATGTCAAAAACGAGGGTGACAAACGGAAAACTTGCAATTGCACAACCAAAGAGCAATGCCCTCTGAACAACCAATGTCTCTCTGATAATATCGTATACCAAGCCACTGTGACAACGAAAAAAACGGCAAAGAGACATACATAGGGATTACAGAAAACAATTCAAAGCTAGGTACGCCAATCACAAACAATCTTTCAAGAATGAAAAATACAAACACCAAACAGAGTTAAGTAAACATGTATGGGATCTCAAGAAAACAAATACAGATTTTAACATTACATGGAAAATAATCAGAAAAGCAGCAGCATACAACAATAACACAAAAAGATGTAATCTGTGCATAACAGAAAAGTGGATGATTCTATGCAAACCTAGTATGGCAACATTGAACGCAAGAGTTGAAATCGTAGACAGTTGCAGGCACAAAAGGAAATTTTTATCAACAAATATAAAATAGCAACCCTGATAGGACCCTCATACAATAATACCTAATAAAGAAAGCCTTACAACCTTTACAGGGCCCCCCTTGCACAACACGTGCACCATAACACAACTGAACTACAACTCACAATTCAAAACATATATATACAATTGAGGTCAATAGCAGGGGATTGGCACGGGACCTGAAGAGAGGAAGAACCTTGAAACAAGTTTGTTGTCCCAGGTTTTAATATTTGCTTTTAATCATTATTTTAGCTGCTCCCACATGGTTGAGCACTTTTTTCTGAAAAAAGCCAGAAAATATACTACTGACTATATATATATATATATATATATATATATATATATATATATATATATATATATATGTATGTGTATATATATATATATATATATATATATATATCAAGAATATTACTAAAACGCCTAATAAAATTTTAAAGTGCTCAACCCCTTGGGGAGCAACATCTGCTAAAATAGTATGGTAAAAGGAAGTTTTAAAATCAACAGATCTGTTTCGAGCGCTGGCTCTCCTCAGGATGGTTTTGGGTCGCCTACTGCCGGTGTTATATGGCCTAATGTCACTGTTTGCACGTGCAATCCGCACGTGCAAACAGTGACATTAGGCCATATAACACCGGCAGTAGGCGACCAAAACCATCCTGAGGAGAGCCAGCGCTCGAAAACAGATCTGTTGATTTTAAAACTTCCTTTACCATACATTTTAGCAGTATATATATATATATATATATATATATATATATATATATATATATGAGAGAGATTTCATATTCAGTTCTGTCATCTACGTGTTTGGGTTTCTGAAAGCACAATGTTTTTCTACTTTCGATTGTTTCGTTTGATTTCATTCGTCGTCAAACCACTCGAAATTCTGCACTATTTTTTTAACGGTGCAATTTTGGATATTCACGCACTCCAAAGCTTCTGCAGATTCTGAGTGTACTGTGTCATATGGCAAACAATAAACAAGAGAGGTTGTTTGTGCTCCTTGTTCAGACGCAATTATTTTTTCTGTTCTGCGTTCGGACACAGACTGAACGGTGATTCTGGAAATGATAAACAAGACAGGTTGTTTATACTCTGTTCAGACACTAAGTGAACAGTAATACAGCAAATAGTAAACAAGACTGGTTGTTCATATTCTGTGTCGAGACACTGAGCGAACAGCGACACAGCAGTTAATAAACGAGACTGGATGTTTATGCTTCTATGATGAAACAATCACAGACACATTACGCACTCCTAATTCAGTCTTTAATGTCCACTCGCTAACCACACATGCAGGAAAGACCTATATTGCCTTGCCTTCCCGTGCCTTGCCTTGCTTCGCATAGGATGCCTTGCCTTGTATTGCATTGCCTTGTATTGTATTGCCTTGTATTGGTGTGCCCTGCATTGCATTGGTGTGCCCTGCATTGTATTGTTGTGCACTGCATTGCACTGGTGTGCTCTGCATTGCATTGGTGTGCCCTGCATTGCATTGGTGTGCCCTGTATTGCATTGGTGTGCCCTGCATTGCATTGGTGTGCTCTGCATGGCATTGGTGTGCCCTGCATGGCATTGGTGTGCCCTGTATTGCATTGGTGTGCCCTGCATGGCATTGGTGTGCCCTGTATTGCATTGGTGTGCCCTGCCCTGCATTGCATTGGTGTGCCCTGCATTGCATTGCCCTGCATTGCATTGGTGTGCCCTGCATTGCATTGGTGTGCCCTGCATTGCATTGGTGTGCCCTGCATTGCATTAGTGTGCCCTGCATGCATTGGTGTTCCCTGCATTGCATTGGTGGCCTTGCATTGCATTGGTGTTCCCTGCATTGCATTGGTGTTCCCTGCATTGCATTGGTGTACCCTACATAGCACTGGTGTGCCTTACATCGCATTGGTGTGCCTGCCTTGTACTGGTGTGCCTTGCATTGCATTGTGTATTCTGCATTGCATTGGTGTGCCCTGCATTGCATTGGTGCGCTCTGCATTGCATTGGTGTGCCCTACATTGCATTGGTATGCTGCATGGCATTGCATTGCATTGGCGTGCCTTGCATTGCATTGGTGTACCATGCACTGCATTGGTGTGCCCTGCATTGCACTGGTGTGCTTTACATCGCATTGGTGTGCCCTATATTACATTGGTGTGCCTTGCATTGCATTGGTGTGCCTTGCATTACATTGGTGTTCCCTGCACTGCATTGGTGTGCCCTGCATTGCACTGGTGTGCCTTACATCGCATTGGTGTGCCCTATATTGCATTGGTGTGTGTTGCCTTGCATTGCATTGGTGTGCCTTGCATTACATTGGTGTTCCCTGCACTGCATTGGTGTGCCCTGCATTGCACTGGTGTGCCTTACATCGCATTGGTGTGCCCTATATTGCATTGGTGTGCCTTGCATTGCATTGGTGTGCCCTACATTGCATTGGTGTGTCCTGCATTGCATTGGTGTGCCTTGCATTGCATTGCATTGGTGTTCCCTGCATTGCATTGGTGTGCCCTGCATTGCACTGGTGTGCCATACATCGCACCGGTGTGCCCTATATTGCATTAGTGTGCTCTGCATTGCATTGGTGTACCTTGCATTACATTGTGTTCCCTGCATTACATTGGTGTTCCCTGCATTGCATTGGTGTGCCCTGCATTGTATTGGTGTGCCCTGCATTGCATTGGTGTGCCTTGCATTGCATTGGTGTTCCCTGCATTGCATTGGTGTGCCCTGCATTGCACTGGTGTGCCTTACATCGCATTGGTGTGCCCTATATTGTATTGGTGTGCTCTGCATTGCATTGGTATGCCCTGCATTGCATGTGGGTGCCTTACATTGCATTAGGTGTTCTCTGTTTTGCACTGGTAAGTCTTGCATAGCATTGGCGTGTCTTGCATTGCATCGGCACAGTGTGCATTGCATTGATGTGGCTTGCAATGCATTAGCGTGTCTTGCCTTACAGTCGCGTGCCTTGCATTGCGTCGGCATGATTTGCATTGCATCGATGTGCCTTGCATTGCATTTTCGTGTCTTGCCTTGCATTGGAACGTCTTGCATTGCCTTGGAGTGCCTTGCCTTGCATTGGTGTACTCGCATTGCATTGGTGTACTTTGCCTTGCATTGGTGTGCCTTGCCTTGCTTTTGGTGTGCCATGCCTTGCATCACCATACTGTGCCTTGGTTTGCCTTGCCAAGGCTTGCCTGTGTCTTGCCCTCCGTGGCAGCACTTGCTTTGCTTTGCCGTTTCTTGCTTTGCAATGCCTTACTTTGCCATACTTTAAATCTTGCTTCGCCTAGCCTGCCTGTGCATTTCTTTACGTTGTGTTGCTGTGCTGCCTTGCCTTGCCATGCCGTGCATTGTCGTGTCTTATCTTGCCTTGTCTTGCCCTACTTCGCCTTGCCCTATCCTACCCCGCCCAGCCCCGCTCTGCTGTGTCTCGGTACGGACGGGAAGAAGGGAACAGTGCCAAGTGACAGTGACTGATCGCCTCTCCGCCCTCGGTCTCCCAGACTCTGCGTAATGTCCGACTTCCGCTCTGACGCCCCGTGGGTCCACCCATGCCTTCCTTTCAGCTGACCCCCAGAGGCTCGAACTCCCAGCTCCCTGACCCACCTTAGACACAGCTCCCACGGGTTCTGCAAGCCAGGAAGTCAAAGCACGTGTCGCCGACAGACGTTTCCGGCATGTGGGGGTTTCGCAGCGGTCGGTGCCAACCATCTGAACAGTCCAATGGCCTGTGTCCTAGTGTTGCAGCCAAACCTCGCTCACGATGTACGACAAACGTCGTTTAACGGGTTGTGGTCGTTTTCTGTCGCCTGTCGACTCTTCTGAACCCAGCAGGGTCTGATGCAAATGCTTGTCGCTTGTCGCTGACTGTTAGGGACTTGCAGTTCTGTTACACCCTGCATTAAATAAAACACCAGCCCTTCCATCCTCTTGATATGGTATTACGCTTGTGCGCCATTCTTCCCCTGACTCTTGACATTCATAGTATAAAATCTGTGTGCCATTCTCTGTAATTCTTGACGCGCCATTCTTCCTAACTCTTGACATACAGTATAAAGCGTTGTGCCATTCTCACTGACTCTTAGCATAGTATGAAGCCTGTGCGCCATTCTCCCTGACTCCTGACGCACCATTCTTACTAACTCTTGATATGTATGCCATTAAGTCTGTGCGCCATTCTCCATGACTCTTGACATATTATAAAGCCTGTGCGCCATTCTCTCTGACTCTTGACATAGTATAAAATCTGTGCGCCACTCTCCCGACTCCTGATTTAGTAAAAAGCCTGTGCGCCATTCTTTTCGACTTGTGACACAATAGAAAGCCTGCGTGCCATTCTCTCTGGCTCTTGACATAATCTAAAGTTTGCGCGCCATTCTCTCTGACACCTGAAATAGTCTAAAACATGTGCGCCACTCTTTCTGACTCCTGACATAGTATAAAGCCTGTGCGCCATTCTCCCTGACTCCTGACATAGTATAAAGCCTTTGCGCCATTCTCCCCGATTCCTGACATAACATAAAGCCTGTGCTCCATTCTCCCTGAATCAGCATCTTCTTACCACAAAGTCACATCAGAATGATCTTAAGTTAGAAGAAGCCCTAGCAACACCCAACCCCTAATTCTCACTTTCTGAAAAATAAAGTTTTGTTTTACGTTCTGTTTCTTGATTTCTTTCTGCTTCCATTTTTTGCCCGTTTTTTTTTTTTTTTTTTTTTTTTTTTAACTTTCATGTCTTAATCCATTGATCTTGTTTTTCATTCTTCTATCAAACACAGGACGATGTTACTGCGAGTTCTGGGAGAGGAGAACATGATTGAGAACACTAGTGAGCTGCCCTGCTTGTCTCATCCATACTGCCGGATGGTACTAGGAGTGTTATTCGGATGCCTGACACTGATTCCCAGAAATACCTTGAAGACATTAAATAGGTTCAGCTTCGCCTGTCCTGCTGCTTCTCCGAGTGTGATGATCTGGGACCATGGAACAATTTGGATGTCCCGTAATAACAATGATGTTTACATCATTTAGTACATCACACGCTAAGTGTTCTGAGAGTAATTCTGAAAACGTAGGGAGTACTAAAACGTGGGGAGAGAAGAGGGTCGTGGTGTGTGTGTGTGTGTGTGTGTGTGTGTGTGTGTGTGTGTGTGTGTGTGTGTGTGTGTGTGTGTGTGTGTGTGTGTGTGTGTGTGTGTGTGTGTGTGTGTGTGTGTGTGTGTGTGTGTGTGCATGCGCGCGCGCGTGCGCTTATGTGTCTGTGTGTATGCGTGTGCATGCGTACGTACGTGCATGCGGGCATGGGGTGTGTGTGTGTGGGGGGGGGGGGGGGGAGAGGTGGGGGGGGGGGGTGCGTGTGTTTGTGCGTATGTTTGTGTAAGTAGGATAAATGCGTGCGCATGTGTTGGGAGTAGAGTATCTAGATGGTTAAAAGTAAGGCTTGCCTGGCCAGAATAGGAGTTCAAAGGCAAAACTACAGCAAACACAAAATGCTTTATTGAAAATGGCATATTTCAGTATTTCACTCCTTCCTGCTATTCATGCGCCAGAAACACCCACACAAATATGCAAACAAGCATAGTCCGTGATTTCACTGTCGCTCTCGTATAACCCAACACGTTGACTTTCAGAAGAGCTTACAGGACGCTCAACACAAGCTTCTACGAAATATTACAGAGAGAAAAAAAAGCCTCTCAGAGATACAAAGAAGGAATTTTTATATGAAGGGATACACTTAATTTATCACGGCCTTGCGACTACCGACGCACAGAGGCTGAGCTACTTGGGATTTGTTCCGACGTGTCGACCGATACAGCATGACCCGTCCTGCAGCAGTCACAGGGAGGTCTCACGCTGGCTTTTAAACAATACTGAAAGGGCCTACCTGTTTCTATGAATGAAACTTCGATTACGGAGTCGATGTGTTCTTGTGATTGTAAACGAAGGGAATCTTGCTTAAGAATTCACCTTTCAAAACATGAGCTCACCGCTACTTCACATTACAGAAACTCACTTCATCTAAAATATTTTCATAGAACATAGCTCAACTGCTTCTTCACATTATGAAACTTTTTGTTTGTGCTTTTCACAAAAGGGGTCCATAAAGTGTTTTCACGATCCAAGAATTTGCCGGCACACTATCCCGGTGTTCAAAGAATCACCGAGAGCGATTGATTCTCACACTCTTTCTTGCCAGCTTTTCTGCTTCACTCAAGATGCAAGGTCTCCATCCGTCCCCCTGTCGGTGCAAGTCATATCATGTGACTCCTTCAGCCCACGACGAAAAAAAAAAGGATAAAGATGGCTCCTTCCTTTTGGCGTTGGGAAGTCAAACCCAAGGACCCCTGTGGACCTCACTAGGGAAATAAAAAAGCAGTACAAGGCTCCACGAGGTGCAGGAAAAAGACAGACATCGTATCTTGCCTGGGTGTCTGGATATCAGATTCACACAAAAGTTAACCTTAAATTTTTTTTCCACTTATCGTTTAGAAACGAGGGTCATGGCCAGTAAAAAACAGATTTAGGGAAAAAAAAAAAAAAACGTTTTCCGTATTCAACTTTGGCGAACAAATTTGAAATGACTTTGGAAGCGGTTTCCAAAAGGAAAATAAATAAGCTTTGCACAGTTCTGAAGTCAAATTAGAGAGGCCCATTACATACCAACTCGCACCTGACCTTGTTGTCGAGGTGGTCGAGGGCAGCCTGGAGGTTCAGGATGAAGTCAACGGAGGGGATCGATTGAATACAGAGTTCTATTCCCACAGGCACGGTGCGTTTCTAATTGAGTATGTCTCAGTTGCGCGGTCGAACAGAGTAAAAACTTGGCCAAGGACTCTCGCTCTCTCTCTCTCTCTCTCTCTCTCTCTCTGTGTCTCTCACACACTCCATATCTATCTATCTATCTATCTATCTATCTATCTATCGATCGATCGATCTATCGATCGTATCTGCGTGTATACACACACACGTGTGTGTGTTGCGTTTGTGTGTGTGCCTGTAGTGGTGTGGTGTGTGTGTGTGTGTGTGTGTGTGTGTGAGTGTGTTGTGTGTGATTGATTGACCCTGTGTGTGTGCTGTGTGTGTACGCATGAGATCGTGCGTGGGTGTGTGTGCGTGTGTGTGTGTGTGTGTGTGTGTGTGCGTGTGTGTGTGCGTGTGTGTGTGTGTGTGCGTGTGTGCGTGCGTGTGCGTGTGTGCGTGTGTGTGTGAGGCAAACAGTTCAGATATACTTTCCACTTTCTCTCCTCACACAACCATTTTCCATTTATTTCCTTTTGTTTGCTTGTTTGTTCATTTTTTTCAAGTCTCCCATCTATTGTGCCCCTTCAGTGGCACCACCCCCACGCCGCTCATTCCGGTTCCCCGTCCACAGCTATACCCCGGCTTGCCCTGCCCCAACCACGGCACTGGCAATGCACAGGAAGCACACGATATCAAGACGTCAGAAGAACCCACCAGAAGAGACACTGCACTGCTGCTGCTGTCGTCACTTTGGTGGAGTTCATTGGCACCTGCTCTGATCCAACAGACACAGGACTATTGCATTCTAAGCGCCCTGTTAACGTCAATAATTGCTTAGTTGCGCAGCCAGCGTGAGCGAGCGCCCACCTCTTCGGAAGATGTCACCATATTCGTCCAACGACAGTCTCCATGGACTTTCCAGTAACTGGTAAACTCGATATGAATTCACCTGGGACATAGCCGTGGAGGGCAAATCGAAACTGAGATCACAGTGAGAGCATGGCATGAAGGGCCACAGAATTTGAGACTTCTTTTCTGCTGATCAACGAAGGGAGTGATGATGAATATGGTGCCACGGATTTCCATTCCGGTCTGAGACTGCGTGACAGAGCTGTACCCTCGGCTCACGTTAGTAATTAATCCCGGGGTCAACCAGGCTATACAAGAACCTGCAGTGCCGGTCAGGAAAATTAAGGTACACTCAAAGACTACGATTTAGGTATATGAAACTTGACTGTGTGGCCTAGTCTTCCAACTATAGCAGAGTCAACTGCAAATATGAGCTGTTCGGTGCAGAAAAATCTTACAAATAAATGGCCCTAATGGGAATCGACCCAGCGACCTCCTGGCCAGGAATTCTCGACGCTAATTACTGTGCCACGGTGGCTGGTCACAGTTTATTACTTCTCTCAGTTCGTGCATTCGTGGATAAAGGTTTAAACCAAAGACCTCTCTTTCTGCCCGCAAAACACCTCTCGTGGACCAAATAGCTTAAGTCCTCTGTCGCTTCTACGTATTCCACGTAGATTTCTGTCCGTAAGCCACTTCGTGGACCAGCAAGCACAGCATTCCTCTGTCGCCTCCGTGTATCCTACATGGATTTCTGCCAATGAAAGAAATACGTATGGGACATAGTTTTACAATGATCCTCTTTCGAGCGTATGTATTTTTCATTAGCCTCTGCCTGTGAAAAATCACACCCTTCGTCATCAATTTCTGCATCATACGAAGGAACATTGCTTCAGCAAGGCACATTGATGCAGCAGATGCTGGCAATCTTCAATTCTAGAGAAAATTGTACTGAGAAAACATTTGGTGTTATTTGCAGTGGGGATATTTCAGCTGCTTTCTATGGATGTCTAGCGAAACCTAGCAAGAAAAACAAAAAAGCGAAAATAGAAAAAAAATCGTTTCAGGAAGCAGTTAGACAGGCGAAGGTTTAACGCCTGATACGAGGAAACATATGCGGATATTGTCAAGGCTACTTCCTGCTTTGATTTCAAATCTACACAGACTGATGCAACATATTCTTCTGTTTCAATCCAAACTAAAGACTGTGATAAAAAGACATTGTTAAAACTTCGAGATGGTGGCCATAAAGACATGTCACATGAACAGACCACTGTCCAACAAGGCAACCTACAGCCATCGCTGCTCAAACAAAAAAACTTAGCACGGGCAAAATTTTGACTAGATTGCCATTGTCCTCCTGTCAACAAATGGTTAACATGGCGACCAGTCATCAACAACCAACACCATGAGTCATCGGTTGGTTATCATGGAGAAAAGCTACTACTACCGTCCCCTAAACTGGTCAAAATGGCCACAGTTGCCTCCAAGCCATAAACTGCCGTTGACTGTCAGTCTGTCGTTTGGTCAGCATGGCGATCAGCCGCCCCTGGTCCCTCAACCGACGTCAGCTGGTCCACACAGAGACCAGTCGCCACTCACTGACCCACCACCTGGTCAATATGACAACCAACAGTCTTCTTCCCGTCTGTCCTCAACAGTTGGTCAGAAGGGCGTCCAGCAACCATCTTCCTCTCATTCGACATCAGATGGTCAGCTTGGTGTTCTACCGCTATCTTCCGTTGATCAGTCTTCAGCAGGATGTCACCGTGACCACTTGCCCGTTGCCAGCTATAAGTCAAATTGCTGACCAACGTTTCCAATCATCTGCAGATAACCAGCTCGTTCAATGAAATTCTCGCAAAGCATCGGTCACTCATTTCTCGTATAATACCCTTCCATCTCCCTTTCTGGTTCAGTTTTAGTACTCCATCACCTAAATTACTTTTTTTTTTTGTTTTACTGCATTTGAATTAAGCTAGTCTTAATACTTCACCACCTGAATTTTTCTTCTACGTTTGAATTCAGCTTAAACATGACTAAGAAGAAAATGAACCATGCGGGTGAAGTTGTCAGTCCAACAGTGTCACGCCCAACCTTGTGGAACGCCCATTCCTTGTGTACATTTACTGACAATATACATGTGCGCCTTGCCAGTTATTTCCATCACATACCTCTCCACTCTGTGAATGTCATTAGACAGATACTGCCAAAATTACAAGATGACTACCACCCTCCAGTTTATCATAACGCCAGGATTTGGAAAAGAAAGCATAGATGTTCACTAGCTGTGCAACTCGGATTATACAAATGTACAGCGTCTTCCTATCACAAGAGGTACAGAGGGTGTGTCAGCAACTGTTGTAAAATTACATGCTTCAGACAAACTTTTTTTTTTTTTTTTCCATTTTGACGTCAGTTTACTACCCTACAGTCCCCAGTGGGTAAAATACTAATTAGCTGCGCACTTAAATCTGTTCTTAAGAAAAGTGGAGTGTGGGAGGAGATTAGGATTCTCACGCCCTTCTCTGGGATAAAGAATATCAAGTAGTATCTCATCCCAACTGTCCTGAACACGTCGATTCATCGTCAATTCTATTTCAATGATGAAAATTTTTACGCGAATTTCAGAAGTGAGTGACTGATTGGCACCTGATCTCATCTTTGTTTCACCAGTGCATAGTGCTCAGCAAAATGGGATGCAAGCGATGAACCGCTAGGTGGTGATGTGCAAGCGATGAACCGCTAGGTGGTGCTTATGTGCCAATCTCTCTCTCTCTCTCTCTCTTAAAGAATCATCACTATTTGAAAATAGCAGTGAAGATACAGTACCCAAATCTAACTTTTTACAAGCACATTGGGAAACAATTGAAAAATATCTCTCTGGAAAATCTCAGGGGGGAGGTGTTTTGTGAAGATGGAAATGTGTTTAATAATGACTGAGCAGTTCCTGAAGCCGCTGAACTAGCTGTTCCAATAAGGGGGGTCAAAAAGGAATACATTCTAGACCTGTAGCAACTACTTTCCAGGACACGTACTTTCCTCGTTTGTATTTGTGTCTCTACATTGCTAGATCGGATTCATATCAGTTCACAGCCGAAAGTTTCGCTAAAGGAAAAATGAAATTGACTGAAGGAGTCTTTCACGAAGACCGATAGCATCTATCTTAAAACAATAATGCAGCAATGAGTCTGTTGGATCTGACATTTTTATCCGTGACATGCTATCGAAATCATCCCTTTTGATTGACATGATGAAGGCAAATACGTAGCGACAACATATGAGCAACGTCTTCGAAGCTTAAGAAAGACAAGCAAATAAGAAAATGAAAGAAAGAACTATGGAGATAATCCTCATCTTGCTCGTGGTGTCAATTTAACCAAACTTTTCTTTACCTTGGGTGACAGAACATAATACCAGGAAATCCGATGTTCATCAAAAGTGTTACTAAAGGAGCCTATTCTGACTTCTGACGTCCTTTGAAACCGACTATCAACGTATGTGTGGAAAGAAAACAAACATAGTTTGAAATCTCTGGCGCTCGCGAGACGTCATAAAGAAAGAGAGAGAGAGAGAGAGAGACAGACAGACAGACAGACAGAGACAGGTACACACACATATGCACAGAGAGAGACAGACAGACAGAGACCAAGACAGAGACACACACACACACACACACACACCACACACACAGAGAGAGAGAGAGAGAGAGAGAGAGAGAGAGAGAGAGAGAGAGAGAGAGAGAGAGAGAGAGAGAGAATCTCAGACAGAGAAAGTGTGACAAACGTGGCTGGCATTCACCACCGGCGCTTCTCCCTCCCGATAATTCTCAGATATCTACATCAGCATCAACACTCGCACCTCCCAACCCCCTACCCCCCCACCCCCCCCACCCAACCCCGTACCCCTACACCTATCACCCCTTGGTCTCTCTGTCTCTTGACGCCCACCGTCGTGTGCCACGTTTGGTGGCCAGACCTCCTTGACAAGACTAATTACAACTGAGCGATCCTCATCAGCCTGTACGGGATTCGTTTGTTTGTTAGGTACACCTTTCAAAACCAAGATATGTGGATTCATCCTTCCCCGGCGACACGACACCCGACACGACACCCCCACCCCCAATCCCGTGGTACTACACAGTCTGACACAAAGCACTTGCTGAGACCTGTAAGCTGCAAGGCATATCGGTAGTTTGGGGGGGGGGGGGGGGGGGGGGGGGGGGAGGGGGGACGAGGAAGAGGAGGAGGGAGGGCTAGGTATTGAAGTCGGCTATCTCGTGCACCAGTTACTGAAGGCCTTCAAAATGCCACTTTCATAGGGAAAATGATTATATTTTTTCTGTGTAAAATTTAGAAAGAGAGGGGCTTAGTTACCGCCAAGGATAGAGACAAAGTGCAGGTTAGACACAATGCATTTCAGCTTCTTGGGTCTTCTTCAGGCGAAAAACAAATAACATTTAGGACAGTGAAAACGAAGAACGAGAAACCACTTATCTTCTCATGTTCGCCGCACGACCAAAATGGCCGCCGGACGGAAACGAGGCCATCCAGGAGGGGATCATGGAAGAGGAAATAGCGAGGGGGGGGGGGGGGGGGGGGGTTATATCAGGGCTGTCACCATATCGACCGCAAAGGGCCATATCAGGGCTGTCACCTCACTGAAGTCAACTCACAAGTCATTCACTCACCCAACCCTTTAAAATACATCTTCTAAAAAACACAACTGAATTTTTTTCTGTGTTGGGACAAGGATTTTTCAATCTGATCGGGCGACGGATCGAAAAAAAAAATATGCACAAGTGAAATGTTATTCTTCATTTCTATTTAAAGATGGGGGTGGGGGAGGTGGAAGTGGGGCCGGGGGATCTTAATAGTGGTTGGAGATGGATGTTCAGCTTCTGACGATAAGACCATTGAATTTTGTTCTGCCTCCGAATGAAATGCAACTTTTTTTTTTTTTTTTTTTTTTTTTTACATGCCATCAAAATCATCCCTTTTGATTGACATGATGAAGGCGAATATATAGCGACAACATATGAACACTTCTTAAAAAAAAGACAAGCAAATAAAAAAGAAAGAAAGAAAACGAAGAACTCTGGATATAATCCTCATCTTGCTCTTGATGTCAATTTAACCCATCCTTTCCTTTACCTTGGGTGACAGAACATAATACCTGGAAATCCGGTGTGTTCGTCAAAAGTGTCACTAATGGAGCCTTTTTCTTCCTCCTGACAGTCTTTGAAACTGACGATTTACACGTGATAGCAAAAAAAAAAAAAAAAAAAGTTTCACATCTCTGGCGCTTATGACACGTCACGAAGAACCAGAAAAAAGACACAAAGCATTGTTTCGGTACCTAAGGTCTTTGATCGTATGAGAGAGAGAGAGAGAGAGAGAGAGAGAGAGAGAGAGAGAGAGAGAGAAACAAGACAGAGAGAAGAGAGATACAGAGGCAGAGAATGAGAGACAGACATGCAGACAGACAGAGAGCCAGACACACAGAG
>JADBJO010000132.1:835000-837500 GCA_016801955.1 Conus betulinus | reverse complement strand
CCTCCTCCTCCTCCACCACCACCGCTTCCACCACCGCCACGGCCTCCGCCGAGATCCTTCTGCAGGAACTGGATGCGGGCGGCGTCCTGCGGAGGCGAGGGTAGCGGGGTTCTCCAGGTCGCCCTGGTCCATGGCGAGGAAGAGCTGGTCCTTCTCCACCAGGCTGGTCACCACGCCGCCGGGGCTGCTCTTGCTGTTGACGTTGTTGTCCACGCGCAGGGGCGCTGCCCGAGGAGCTCACGCTCAGGCGGTTGTGGTGGTCCGAGGAGTACTTGCGCAGGATCTCCCGCTGCTCCTGCTCCAGCTCCAGCTGCCTGGCCCCGACCTTGGCCGTGGACAGCTGCGGCGAGGACAGCGAGGGCTGCACCGTCACCAGCGTGGACAGCGAGGGGGTGGACAGCGGCCGGGAGAGGGGGAGGGAGGTGGGGGATGTGGCCGGCCGAGCAGTGGCCGCCGCCGGAGCGCCGCGAGAGGCTCTGGAGCAAGGTCAGGGACGAGGACGAGGAGCGGGGGCGGGGAGACGGGCGGGGGAGGGGGAGGGGATCTGGAGCAAGGACGACGACTTGAGGGACTCGGCGGAAGGAGACACGGAGCCGTTCTGCAACGGCCCGGACCCCACTTTTGCCGCACAACGGCCGCTGGGAGGGGAAGGCGGCCGGCTGCAGGGAGGGGCAGGGGGATGTGGAGGGGGACGGGATCGGGGAGGGGGAGGTGCTTCGATGAACACCTGCCGACATGGCCGGCTTGCTTCCGGCTGGTTCACCTGAATCAGTCTGCCAGTTCCACCCCCCCTGCGCACGCGCGACTCGGCCCCGGCGAAGGAGAGAGCACTCTGATCACTACCGCACGTCCCGCCCCCCCTTCCCTGCAGGGAGAGAAATGGAATGATGCAAGTGCCTGCTGCTGTGTCTGTCTGCAGGCTGACAAGGCGTTGCTCTACCACAGCCTTCCTTTGACAGCCATGCCGGGGTTTCAATCCGCCTCCTCCAGAGCGTTATCTCCCCCCGTCTTTCCCATCAATCAGTTGGCTGGGATTGAAAAATGAATCGTGTTTTGACTTCTGTCATACACCGAGAAGAGAGAAGACTGGAAAACTCGAGGGTGAATGGAGCAGCGGATCTGAGATGTATCGCAGAAAGAGCGTGTGTAGAATTCTGTTCAAGAAGCAGCGCAAGTCTATGGACTGCTCCCCGCTCAAATTACATCATGTGCAAAGTCCTGTAGAACAAATCAAAGAAACGATTTCACATAAAAAAAAAAAAAATGATATCCCGTAATCGTGCAGATTTTTTTTTTGCCTTCGACTCTTCACATACTACTGTGACGGATCAATTCACACCAGCATTCGAACAGAAGAAGGCAGATACATCTTCTGACCCGACTCAGGGAGAAAGTTAAGTGCCGGTTCGTACTCACCAGCCCACCGTTCACACGATCCAGTCTGTCTTTTCAGCTGCCGTCAGCACTACGGATGAGAAGTTAGGGTGAAGTGGTATTGAGGGAGGTGACACTACAGGCCGCGGTCGTCCCAGCTGACATAAAACTGGTGGACTATCTGGACCGTTGTTAGCATGGAACTGTCAGCCCTAACCTGAGGGGACAGAGGGAGCATTCCAGTGCTGCAGTGGACGTGGCGTTCGCCTGGAACAAGTGGAAGTCCGTCAGCATGGTAGACGTTGTCTTAGCTTCTTCTCCCCTTTCAAACACGACAGCTAGCTGTGCAGACAGAAAATAGGTCAGTATGAGAACGTGGATTGCAGATACACATAAATCTGCAGGGTAAGGGTAAGGGTAATGATGCTTATAGCCCAGCCGACCGCAAAGGGCTGTATCAGGGCTGTCACCATGTCGAAGTCGACTCACAAGTCATCAAAAACAGAACAAAACACAAAACAGTCACATATTTCTTTAAAATAAACCTAAAAAACGCGCCAGAAACTTCGTTAAAAGCGGTCTTCCATAAAAAAAATCTTAGATCAGATGTAAAATGTTAAATTCTTTCAGAAATTTCAAAGATCACATCAGGTGGGACATCTCTGAACAAGGTTTTCATGGAGTCTGCTGTAAAGTGTTCATGTCTCACATCATGCATGTCCCAACACCCTAAAAGAATATGATTCACTATGAGTGGAACATGACATTGAATGCACCACGGAGCTTCTTCACCTTTTAAAAGATACGACTGGGTGTAAAACGAGTGCCCTGTATGCACACGGCAAAGACTATTTCGTCTTTATGGCCGCCTTGGGAACATATTAACAACTCTTTCAGGTTTGGACGGATTTTAAACAGTTTGTTATCCGTTTTGCGTGTTCATTTCTCTTGCCAGAGTTCCTTGAAATAAGCCCGATAAATTTGCGGATTTTGTTTTACCCCAGAGACTGATTAAATCACGATACAACATAACTATTCAGTGAAAACAAGTACTGCTCTATCATGCATCTGTTCAGCTTTGCATTAAAGTATCTTTATCACGGAGAATCTCGAATCAAGAACAACA
>JADBJO010000132.1:827500-830000 GCA_016801955.1 Conus betulinus | reverse complement strand
CAAGGCAAACTTGGGTTTCCTTTCTCCCCCTCTCTCCGAACCCAATGGTAACTTATAGTGAAGTTTTTAGAAATGGGACAGCACGAATATAACTGTATATCTATAAAACAATAGCAAACAAATGAAAAGATACACGCACACAACAGACTAATAACTCACCAAAACCTGTGAGTGAGCTCTGGGGACTATACAGGCTCTGGAGAACCAGATACGTCACCGCGGACACAAAAACACAGCATCACTTCGACGGCTCGGAGGATCCAAACCCTACCGGAGCGGTCACAACCAAAGACCTCCCCCCACGGCTCTTGAAAAAAAAAAAAAGAAAAGGAATGTTCTCAGTCCAGGCTAACGGGACTCGAAGTTCGTTTTGCTCCCAAGGTGAGCCAAGTGGTCAGCACGGGCTGCACGGGATGTCTGTACACTGGTGCCACTTGTAGTTGACACAGAATAACGCGCGTGAAGCGTGCACGCGAGAAAGGCGCTCGCACACACGCACGCACACACACACACACACACACACACACACAAGCATGTGTAAACACGCAGAGCGTACGCGCACGCCCTAAAACACTTGACGCTTAGTATTTTCTCGCGTACGTGTCAAACAGGTTGATAAAGCCTAGTTAAGGCGAAAACGTGCAGAATAACATTGCCTCAGGGAACTTTTTAAGCGAGAGAGAGAGAGAGAGAGAGAGAGAGAGAGAGACAGAGAGAGGAGGAGGGGTATCTGATCATGATAACTCCTGATTGTGGTTTATGTTTATTCTGACTGTGATAGGCCTTAGGTGTGACACACACACACACACACGCACGCACGCACGCGCGAGCACGTACACACACACAACACACACACACCACACACACATATACACACACATGGCCATGCGTGCGCGTCTGCACACAAGGGTGCGCAGACACCATCTTTCCCTTCCCTCTCCCCCTTCTTTTTTCCTTTCACCCATTTCCACACACTTACATACATGCATGTATTCCTGGAGACAGAGAGAGAGAGAGAGAGAGAGAGAGAGAGAGAGAGAGAGAGACAGAGACAGAGCACAGAGAGAGGGAGAGGCAGACAGACAGACAGACAGAGAGAGAGAGAGAGAGAGAGAGAGAGAGAGAGAGAGAGAGAGAGTTAAATCCATGATAAAGGAACTAAATGAAAAACAGACACAGACAGACAGAAAAGAGTGAGACCGGGAAGGAATTGGAAGAGTGTCCGCATTAAGCTTGAAACAAGGGGACACCATGACTTTTATGGGAGCGAATGGATTTCCTGGGATGGAGGCAGAGGGTTATAAACACATATCTGCTGCATTAAATTCATATATCGTCTTCCACGAGCTGTTGCTGATTGTGAGGGGAAGAAAGACCGCGATGCGACGCATTGCACGGCAACACAGGAAGATCTTCACGCGGCACAGCATAGCGAACACCAGCAAAGAAGCCTGCTGCACCCCACACCACATTGAAGCCAATGCGCTCAACTGCGTCTCCAGTTTCCCTTTAATAACTGTTGTAGAAAACGTGAACACGCTAGTACATGAACGCTAACAGTTTGGTTCCACAGACAGCGTTCGTGTTTATTTCTGATTCCAGATGATATCATGGATGCGCAGCAGCTGAAGGCAGCAAAACAGCACAGCACAACAGCCAGTAGAGATTTCAATCTGCACAGAATTTTTTTCTCGAAGGATGATAATTTTTTATGCTATGATCCTACCAGCACGTCTTTTTTTCCAACCACAGAGGAGCCTATTGACTGCGTTTTGAAAGCAGAGAACAGGGGAAGAAACTGAAACTGAGGTTAAATGCATCGGCTAAAAAAGATGTAAGCTTTTAAGTTGAACACTTGATCTTTTCCACAAACGAACCAAAGAAATAGGATACAACGTCAATGATCCATGTTTTTTTTTTTTCCCTTAGTGGAACGTTTAGATGATGCTTCCAGAACTTACAACCTAGATGATCGTTGGAAGGAGTTTGAGGGGGGGGTAGATATTCTAGTAATGCCAAAGGTGAATGAAAAAAACAATGATGCGGAGAAAAAGCCAAGTCTGGCAAGGGAGGCCATTTTTATCGAGTCTTCACTGGAAGGATGGGTTCACAGAGTGCCCAACACAGCAGCTTACAGATGTGATGCTGCAGAAGACCAGGTATCACACAGTATCAGAAATTGCGCAGACCAAAGCTGCCTCCTCTGGGGGCCGGCGATAAGAGAGGATTTGGCTTTGAATCAACACAGTCACCAGAAATCTGCTCGGCGAGGGCTTAGTGTGAGCACAGTTTATGCCTCTCCCTAGAGAGAGGATGGAATAGCGCGGTCTGTTATTGTGGACGTGCTGAGGAAGGAGGGCTGAAGAAGAGAGACGGGTATGGAGTAGGGCTGGGGTTATGGTGGGGGGGGGGGGGGGGTGGGTGCGGGGGGGGGGGGAGCTGGAGGGTAGAGAAAGTGTGTCATGATATACATCCCCTGCTCAGGGATGGGAGGAGGAGG
>JADBJO010000132.1:820000-822500 GCA_016801955.1 Conus betulinus | reverse complement strand
GGTCTGTGATCGTGTGGACGTGCCGAGGAAGAAGGGCTGAAGGAGAGACACAGCAGGGTGTATGTTGGGGGGGGGGGGGGGGGAGGGGGAGAAGCAGTGGGCGGGGTATGGGGGGGGTTGTGAGATAGAGGGCAGAGATACTGCGTCATGGTACTCTTTACCTGATCTGGTGGGGGGAGTGATGATGAGAAACAAATACCCAGAAGCTAAAGCCCTTAACGACTGGCCATCGTAGCTAAAGCTTGTGTCAGATTTTGTTATGCGCTTAGATGTAGACACAAATTCCTGGAGTGCCAAACCAACTAAACGAACTTCTCTAGTCACCTCTAAGCAAGACCACAGACCTGTCCATGTTCGTGGGTGTGCACTTTTGGCCTTTCACCTGTGAATAACAGCTCTCCAGGCAACAAACTCTCCGGTCGACCCAGATGCGAAGCCTGCAGCTTCATTGATATGACCAGCGCGCCTTCACTGGTCCATCTGGCTCTCGTTGCCATGTCCGTGAGCCTGGATGGTGCTTGCATCCTCTGTTCCCGTTCTGCAATTAGTCATTCGTGGGAGAAACCTAGCACACCTTAAGTGAGCGATTCGAAGAACGTAAGAGAGAGAGAGAGAGAGAGAGAGAGAGAGAGGAGAGAGAGAGAGAGAGAGAGAGAGAGAGAGAGAAAAAACATTTTCATATATATATATATATATATATATTCACCCACTCAAGCACATACTGTCAGTTAGGCAGAATCATCTACCACTGCAGATATGAAGGCTTACCACCACCCTATTTCTACAATCTGAGACATAAAAGCAAGCTTTGTTTATAATTCAATATTTCTTGCAGTCATTGCAACACCTAGCTGCTCTGTAAGTTGCTGGAACGGTGCTCGGTACTTATCCTTGGAATTTATTGTTTCATTGTATATATATATATATATATATATATATATATATATATATATATATATATATATATATATATATATATATATATATATATATATATATATTTTGATATGCGTATGTTTGTGCGCTTGCACTTTTGGCCTTCCACTCTACAATTTATTTTACTTTATTCATTTTATTCTGAAAACATTCTCAGGTATCTCTCTTACTCTGTAACCTTTTCGTTGTTCCCTTTTTTCATATTCCCGTCATGAAAACTGTCACGATTGTATTAAAATACATTCCTTGCCTCTGAAGAATCTACAGTTAAAAAATTGCCCTTTTTGTCTGTGGATCTTTTCTTTCTGACTTTTTTTTGGTTGGTTATCAACAAACAAAACGCAAGCTCTGGATTTTTGTTTTGTCGTATGTTGAAGGGCATGCATATTGCTCACGCTTGGGTCATGTAGCTTAGAGCTCATAAAACCATATAAGGAGAGTATGGAGGCCGTGTTAGCATTGGAAGCAGGGTTAAACAAACTCCATCTGGTACATCATTCTAGTGCTGAGACATTCTCTTAGACACGCCACTGACAAATTGTTTTCAATCCATGCTCTAAATAGAATTATTCTGTCGAGTTTATGCTGAGAGAGAGAGGGAGAGAAAGAGCGACAGAGAGAGAGAGAGATGAGAGAGAGAGAGAGAGAGAGAGAAGGGGAGAGAGAGGGAGAGAGAGAAGAAGGGGGAGAGAGAGAGAGAGAGAGAGAGAGAGAGAGAGAGAGAGAGAGAGAGAGAGAGAGAAGTAAACAAGATACAAAGAATCAAACGAAAACAGAAACAGACAGACAAGAGAAGGAGAAGGAAGTGGAACAGTGTTTGCATTAAGCATGAAACGAGAAGAGACGATGATTTTATGGGAACGAATAGATTTCCTGGGATAGAGGCGAGAGCCGTAAAAATATCTACAGCATTAAAACTCACATATCGTCTTCCACGAGCCTCTGCTCAATCTGAGGGGGGAAAAAAGACCGCGATGCAACGCATTGTACAACAGCGCAACAATATCTTCACGCTGCACAGCACAGCATAGACCAGTCAAAGACGCCTGCTGCTCTCCACACCCATATTGAAGCCAATACTCAACTGCGTCACCAGTTCCCATTCTTACCACTGTAGAAATGTGATCACGCTGGTACATGAACGGTAAGAGTTTGAGTTCATAGGCAACAAACGTGTTTATTTCTGATTGCATACGGTGTTGTGCATGCGCGACAGCTGAATGCAGCAAGACAGCACAACACAACAGCCAGTAGGGGATTCAGCCAGCATAGCCTTTTTTAATTACAGGATGATAATTCTTATTATGCGATCATTCTACCAGCGCACATACAATCCTACTATTCTTTTTTTTTACTTATATTGTTTTTTTGTTCTACCCGCACTTCATTTTTTTTCGTTCTAGATTCTTACTTCTTTTTTACGTATAATGTTTATCAGGACTGATTTCTTGTCCGGTACTATTTTCTTCCATTCATATCGCACACCAGGATCCGATTTTCGTTACAGATGCTAACTTTTACACATTTCGTTGTTTTTTCTTCCCGGAAAAAGTTTTTTCCCTAT
>JADBJO010000132.1:810000-815000 GCA_016801955.1 Conus betulinus | reverse complement strand
CAGGTAATTTTAGCTCCCCCAGTCGAAAGGTCGTTGGTCGGCGAGGCAGCCTGGCCGATCGTTACCATCCGGGTTCACGGAGGACCCGAGCGGCATCGAAAAGACCCCACCACGGCGCGAACAAACCGCGCGTCTGTGGGACGACAACTTTTCACGCGCGAGGTGCATGAACGACGTTCCAGAAAAATGCCCGTGGGCTTTACGCCACGTGTCACTGGCATTCTTCTTCGTCAGCTTCACGCCTTGTTGCTGGAGGTTGATTCACACGCATTCATGGTATGAAAAGGGCCAACAATATCACGTTTACCGCTGCACAATGGCAGATAACTTCAGCGATGGATGCTGTTGGTAAGAGGGGAGGCTATGAGGTTCAGAAGGGTGGATAGTGGATGTGGGAAAATGGACTGGTGAATGAAGGAAGGTGGACTACAGGATGTTGGAAAATGAACCAGCAGCAGATGCTGGAAGGTGGATTAGTAGATTTCGCACGATGGACTAGTGGATGTAGGAAGGTAGATTAGGGATGTCGGAAGATGAACCAGTGGCTGTATAAACTTGGACTAGTTGACGTTGGAAAGTGGACTGGCGGATTTAGGAAGACGGACAAGAGGATGTACGAGGGTGAACTAAACGACCTGGAAAGGAAAGTGAACTAAATGATCTGGGAAGGAATCTGAAGTTATGGATTTGGGAAGGAAGATGAACTAACGGATCTGGAAATGAAGATAAACTAACGGATCTGGGAAGAGGATTATACCTTATTGGATGATTTAAGTAACACTCTAATCACAAACATACAAAAATCTATTCACACGCTTAAACGCAGTAAATGACGATAATATTAATTTAAACGATTTGTCAAAACGAATTATGAATGTCAGAAGACGTTTGCTAAAATGCGTATTTGAATGGCTGCATTTCAGCTGATGATTGATCATGTTATTATTGCCGTTGTTCTGTTGTGTCCATAGCCTATTTGGGTCTTCATGACAATAAATCACGTTGAGTCATCGTGTATAGTCATCTCTGTCTCCGTTTCTCTCTCTCTCTCTCTCTCTCTCACTCTCACACACACACACACACACACACACACACACACACACACACACACACACACACACACTGTCCTCACTACGCCAACCTATATCCACCCAAGATGGTTTCCACACACAGACTGCCACAACTCTAGTAACCTAAATATTTCAACAACATTTTGCACCCACAGGTTGCCATGACCCACCACGTAACCTATATTTTCCGGATGAAAAAAAAAATTCACGCGCGCCGCACATCACGAATGATCTCCTCGATCCGTCCCACTCTGTCTTGAAGGCGACAGGTAATTTTCGCTCCCTTCGCCGAAAGGTCGTTGACGAGGCTGCCGATCGTTACCATCTGGGTTCACGGAGGACCCGAGCTGTATCGGAAAGACCCCACCACGGCGCGTACATACCTCCATCAGTGGGACGACAACTTTTCACGCGCGACGTGCGTGAACGATCGACGTTCCTGAAAAAAAAAAAAAAAAAAAACGCTCGTGGGCTTGCATCACAAGGATTCTCTCGCATTCACAGCATGAAATGGGCCAAACAATATCACTGTTTCCCACTTCAGAATGGCAGAGAAGTTCAGCGATCGATGCTGCTAGTGAGAAGGGAGGCTATGAGGTCAGGAAAGGTGGATGGTGGATGTGGGAAGAGGGACTAGTGGATGTAGGTACTTTGACTAGTGAATGTAAGAAGGTTGACCAGCCGATGTGGGAAGGTGAACTAGTGGATGTAGAAAGGTGGACTAATGGATATGGTAGTGGACAAGTGCAGAAGGAAGGTGAACAACTGGACTAAAGGTGGACTAGCGAAAATGGACAAGTGGACGTAGGAAGGTGAACAACTGGATGCAGGAAGGTGGACTAGCGAAATAGTAACTTGGACTGGTAGATGTAGGAAGATGGACAAGAAGATGTAGGAGGTGGACAGGCAGATGTAGGAGGTGGACAAGCAGATAGGAGTTGGACAAGCAGGTGTGGGAGATGGTCTAGAGGATTTAGGAACTTTGACCAGTAGATGCAGAAAAATAGATTTGTGGATGTAGAAAGGTGGACTTGTGGATGTAAAAGGGCAGACGTGTGGATGTAGGAAGCCGAACAAGTAGATATAGAAAGTAGCTTGTGGAAGTAAGAAGGAGCACTGTTGAAGACAGGAAGATGCACGAGCAGGTTTAGGAAGATGTACAAGTAGATGCTGGAAGTTGGACTTGTGATGTGTGACAAGGAATGTGACTTGATGGAAGTCCGAAAGTGAACTAATGGATCCGGGAAGGAAGGTGCACACATGGGAACCAATGTTGAACAAATCGATCTGACAAGAAATGCGAACAAGCGGAAGTCGGAAAAGATGCCCCAGTTGTGGTCTGAGTACTGCTCTATTAGATAAGACAAAATCGCGAGGCCCCACGTGCAGCGGGCACCTGTCACATGCAAACGATCCCACAGTGACCAGGAACTGTCGTGGGAGAAGACAACTGATCTGTTCACAAGACGCTATGCCGGCAAAAGAAAGTTGGGCCGTACTAAGGTACTGCCCTTCCCAGAGGAGAATTTCTGTTTGACCGAGATAAATCTTCCACGACGGTGATCTTCCATTATTCAAAACCATTCAATACAATACGATTTACAGAAACTCATGCAGTACAGTATTCGTAATCACCGTTGTACACCCTCACTTCTGTTCTCCGTTGGTAAGCTGTCTTTGAACTGAGTAGTACTATAGGGACACATTCCGCGTTCGCGTCCTGCACCATTGCAATAACTCTTTATGCATTGTCCTTTCGCGTCTAGTATGATGTCTTACCTGCAGGTGTGCCAGATAAAGCAACTCCAGTGGGCCTTTTTGTCTGCTACCTCATTTTGAATGCCCATGTCAGTGCCTTTAATCTTTATCCGTACATTTCGGTCACCCCATGCGCAGCCTCACCCATGGTCGTCTTGTCCTAGCCCCAACACCGGCATTCCACAGGGAGCAATCGATATCAGGTCGTCATGAGACCACCCTCCCCCCCCCCCCCCCCCCCCCCCCCCCCCCCCCCCCCCATTAGAGGAGACAGTGGACATGTCAGTGGTGTGGACACTGGTACAACAGATTCTGAAGGGAAAATAAAGCATGATCCGTGTACACAGCTACACAACTCGATGATTTCCGTCCTGGATAAACCTTGGTCAAAACCAACTCAATCCTCTCCCAACCCATAGATTCTGGAAAAAAAAAAAAAAAGCATGCTCCTAGTGCTCAACTTCAAAACTCGAAAAATTTCCTTCCTGGACGACCTGAGTCAAAACCAACTCGTGGCACCCCAGCCCATCCAGTCACACCCCTCTCACTCTCCTTCTTCCCCAACATCACCTTTTCCGTTGTTTTGGCACACCTTTGGACCCGTGGCACGCGGTGTGGTTCTATGGGCTGTGAATGGTAATGGCTGGCAAGAAGTTCGCGGAACTGGTCGGATCTTTGATCTCTCTCTGTCTGTCTGTCTGTCTCTGTCTCTGTCTCTCTCTCTCTCTCGCTCTTTCTCTCTCTCTGACAACCCTGGAAACTACAACACTCCGATCTGCATCTATCGTGATGGCACTGTGAAATAATTTTCGCACGTCCCCTCCCAGTCACACAATACAACGATCTGGATTCCGTGGCGCGAAGAATATGTCCATTATTGTCGTCTGAAATATTATTCGTATTCATTTCTGTTTGGATATCTGCCCCTACCCCCCCCCCCCCCCCCCCCCCCCCCCCCCCCCCCCCCCCATACACTATAATGTATCTAGGGGCCAGTACACTGACACATGAATCATTCATATTCGTATTCTGTCTCTTTTCTTTGAGACCTCTCTCTCTCTCTCTCTCTCTCTCTCTCTCTCTCTCTCTCTCTCTCTCTCTCTTCAACTGATTAATATATAATATATATATATATATATATATATATATACATTTATTAATCAGTTAATATACCCATTCACCTTTCGTCCATTTAGTTGTATCAATTTATTTATATCAATATTGACATTTACTTTTTCTTCTCTTCATTTCTTTATGTATACTCTCATTCATTTATTTACCTACCCCCTTTCCCCCTTTAGCTTATTGTTTATTATTGATTGATTGTCTGAAGTAGTGATAGCAACAAGTAGACCAAATTTATTGAAATCTCCCTCCCCTTGTTTTGAAAAAAAGTCTTCCATCTTCTTTTTACTTTTCTTCCTTTTTTATTTTAAAGTTTCTTGTTTTTATTCATTCAGTTATTTATCAAACACACGCACACTGACTGACTGACTGAAACGAATTTATAGTCAGATTAACTCAAGGTTGTACTGACAACACACACACACACACACACACACACACACACACACACACACACACACACCAAAACAAACACCTTTTCAAATCACTTGTTACCATGGTAACAAAAGATAGCATTACACGGCATAGAATCACTTTCAGTCCGCCACAAAGCTGTCAACGTTCACCGGAAACTAATGCCAAGATCGGTCACCATGTCTCTGTCAGCTTTCGGTCTCAATGACGCACATGTCACACAATTCCATGTTTATGTTGTTAGAGTAAGGCGTTGACCAGGCATCAGAGTTAGGATAAGGGTTTGGTTAGGATTTCGGGAGAGGCTGGGTCAGTTATGAGAACGCAGTGATACATAGGCATGGTTACATATAAAAACGATGACATATAGACACGTTGACATACAGGCATGCTCTTCTATCAATGACAACGGAAAATAACAAGCATAGCGCGCTCATACCGGCTGTTGGCTCGTTCTTAAAGGTAAAGGCGTTTTCTCAGAATGTCAAAAGAACAATTGTCTGACTTAAGCTGTTTTCGTTTGACCGAAGTTTAAGATGTTTGTATGTTAGCTGCACTTAACAGCTCTTAAAAAGGGTCTCTTCCTCCCTCCCTCCCTCCCTCTGTCTGTCTGTCTGTCTGTCTGTCTCTCTG
>JADBJO010000132.1:797500-800000 GCA_016801955.1 Conus betulinus | reverse complement strand
TCATATTATAATTTGTAAAACGTTGCCGTTGATTCCTTTACCAATAAGTTTTAATCCTAGTATCCATACGGAACCTGGTCACTAACCTAGTTGGGGCCCCACGAACCACTTCTGGCAACAGATAAACGACGGAAGATGGCATGGTTTGGCCATGTCATTCGTCACAACACCCTCTCCAAAACCATCCTCCAAGGTACTGTTGAAGGAGGGCGCAGACGAGTACGGCAGAGAAAGAGCTGGTCCGACAATATAAAGGACCGGACCAAAATGACCATGCCAGATCTCCTCACGACAGCTACCAACAGAAGAGCGTGGAGAGAAATGGCGGCTGCCTCATCACGTCCCCTTGTCGACCCTAGCGGCCAGGGGAATGACTGACTGACTGACTGGCTGATCTATACGGTGTCAGACGCAGTTTAATAACCGACGAAAAAACAATACACTTCATGTTTAGCCTGAAAAGATCGATCAAGGATTAGAGAACAAAGTTGAATGGGAACGTCTGAATACTATTCCGTTCCACAGACTATTCCGTACTACAAAATCAACCGTACATTTAAAACAGATAAAAAACAACCAGGCAACATTATTGCTATGTAATTATTGCACTCGTCTTAATTGCCACGTCCCTTGTAGAGGAACACAATTGGTCATCTACGCCAGTCTTCACGTGTTCAACATGTGCAATCCTTGTCGACACGTTTGCAGTATGAATAAGTGAACACGGGGTTATTGTTCTTCAGGTAGTCATTATATATTAGTCGTTTTCAGTAGTTTTGCTGTCCCTCATTTTCTTTCTTTCTTTTTTTTTTTTTTTTCAAATAGACTTTTCGACTTTTGGAGCAGAGATCGCGCATTTGGGAAACATAAAGTCTAATTAAGATAGACTTTACTCTCAAATGGCAGATCTATCCCGTCATCAAAGACATTTAAGGACTAAAAACAATGAAACAAGGGCAATGCTGCATGTGTATTTCAAATACTGCTTTCGGTCTATCTTTTTAAAAAAAAATCCTCTTTGCTACATATCTTAAACGTTCTTCAGTTTACACACACCCACACCCACCCATCCCCCCCCCCCCCACACACACACATATCAGATGCACGTGCACACATAACAAGCACACACACAATGGTCAAACACAGAAGGATGGTACCATGAATGGACAGATAGACATTTCAGTATTACAGCAATGGACATTAGTTGGAAGGTGTGAGATGGTTGTCTCTCTCGGTTAACACTACCTTCTCTACGATTTTTTTTTTTTTTTTTCACCATACAACATCGTCGTTTCGTTCTCCGTTGGTCTGCCTCTTTTTTCTTAACGTTTGCCCCCCTCCCACCCCACCCACACCCCCCTCCCCCGTCCTTTCGTTTCCCTATTTTCTTGTTCTCACCATTCTTTCCTGTTTTCTTTTTTCCCCAGACCACCCCAACGTCTTCCTCGTTTTCTTTTCCCCCTTTTTTTCCCCTGTTATGTGAAAAAATGCCATGTAAACGAAGCCACGCAGATGCTGCCTACGATGTGGGGGGTGTTGTTTTGTACTTCTGTCTATTGTTTGTGGGCTGGTTGAGAAATGTCGTCCGTCTGTTATATGTTATATTCCCGTTGTTTTGAGGTCTGTTCGAGTGTTAGACGTACTTTAATAAGAAGTGTGTTGTACTTTAAGATGTACTTTAAGAAGTTTTGTGTTGCCAGTTGCCCCAACACTCAGTTCTTCTGCTCTAGTATATGTAACGAGTGCAGGTTGAGCGAAGTTACACTATGTTGTCATTGCACCAACCCGCTGTGTAATTCTACTGTAGTGTATGTAACGAGTGTAGACTGAACGAAATTGCACAGTGCATCAACCACCAAATCGTTCTTGTGGTGTCAAGATGGATTTTTCCCCGACCTCTTTCTGTTCCCTTGCCTTCGTCAGCTCATGAGAATTATGATCATGATCCGCTTGTGTACCACTTCTGCATTTTACTGTTCTGTTCATCCCGTTCATTCATCCATTTGTTTGTTTTTCATTCCTTCACTCATTCACTTAGCTGTTCATTCATAGTCACTGTCTCTTCTTCTTTTTTGTTTTTGAGCCATTGCTTTTGTTTATTTTCTCTCTCTCTCTCTCTCTTCTCACCTATCTCTCCTCATTTATCTTACACCCCCCCCCCCCTCCCCCCACACCCACACACACATCCTTCCCCTTCTTCATTCCTTGTTTTTTTTTTTTTTTCTCTTTTCTCCCTTCCCATCATCCAGTCCTGTCTTCTAACATTCCTCACTCTTAATCCTCCTTCTCTCCTTTCCTTGTTTCCTTCATTGCCGTTCTTGCCTTTGTTTCGTCCGCCTTTGCTTTCTGTCTTCTTTCTTCTTGTCCTTTCATTCCTCCCCCTCAGTGTCTCCCCACTCCTGTACCCCCCTCTCTCTCTCTCTGTGAGCCAGACGGCAACCAGTGGCAGTCACAACGCTGTCTGTCTGTCACAGGTGGTTCCAGGCTGGATCCTCAGCAC
>JADBJO010000132.1:790000-792500 GCA_016801955.1 Conus betulinus | reverse complement strand
CTGCCCCCAAAACTGCATGTGCTGCTCTGTACCCTCTCTGGCCAGGTTTGACGCCGAAGAAACAACACGGGCTGAAACAGTGTGGTAGGATGTGTCTTGGGGTCTGAGATCCAGCTGGACATTCATCTGTGCGGGCAATCTTAATTCGGCTGAGGTGGCTCAGCAGTCGTCGGTGCCCGGTTCTCAGTCAGAAAAGAATTGTTTGCTGCTATCTCTGGAGTCTTTTCACCAAATCTCGTTTGTGTCGGTTGAGAAGTATGCACGTAATCATGCTGACGGACAGGTGAACGAACGAACAAACTAACAAAAAAAAATGGAAAAGGTAACCTCCTTGATGGAGGCACGCACACTGGCTGGTTCTATGTCTGACTACGCTGGACGATGGAGAATGCCATTATTTCAGATTCACGGGGTGCCAGACGTAATGGAAAAGTTGAGAAGTAAGTCTGGGAATAAAACTTTTACATTAGATTGTTTCACAGCGTGTATAGTACAGTCTAGTCAACATGAGTAGGCCCGGTGACAGGAGATAGAGAGCTGACAGACAAATTACTACTAAAGTCTGAGAGACTGTTCGTAACTGCCATCATGACACAATATTGGTATCGATCAGTCACAGACTGCTGGTAAATGGTCAGTCTGATAAACAAAACTGCTAACCATTCACCTGACAGACAATTCAAAACTACTCTGTCTAGGTGTTTTAATTGATCATCTAAAGTTGGGCATAGTTGTCCAAAACCGCTTTAAAAAAATGTTGAAAATCTGTTCGTGTTGAGAAATATATCAGTTTTGTGTTTTTGTTTTTGAAAGACTAAAGGAACACGAAACGATCCCACGCGCAAATTGTTACTGTTTTATTTTGCGCGGTTAGTCTACTTCATGCGGATGACGAGACTTCGAGAGATTTATCAGCTTCTCTGAAATCTCTAATTAATTTCATGATCCACGAATATGTGTTGTTCATAATGGAACTAGAAAACAATAAGTGTGTTGAAAACCAAGTTAAAATGTTCTGCAGATGAGGTACTGTGACTTGAGCTGGATTGATCTAGGCAGACTTTCATTGGTTTGAGACATAGCAGACAACCGACAAATCGCCTGAAAGGTAGAAACCGTAAACCGAGATTCTCTGCTTGGCCAGAAAATTGATGGCTGCCGTGCCTTTCAGCGTGGGGATATCAAATAGTTCAGAAATACTGCCGTCTGACATAACAAGTAAGTCTACTGTTTATTTCGTCATACGGCGTCATTGAAAAGTTGTCTTTAACTTTCGATGCCTGGTATTGAATTCTCTTGATTGCAGAAGTAGTTCCGATGTATGAGATAAGAATCGGAGTGATAAACCATCAGCAAATCTTTGATGGTTGTCTACAACAGCAGTAAATAACCAATCCATGTATTTACATTTTCAATGAAAGGAAAGTAAAAACACAACCCGTGAACAAGGATACATCTCAGAGGATGGATGGCCAAAATGATAGGGGCTGAAACACGTCCCTTGGTGACGCTGGCATGGAACAAACACAACAAGGAAATAGCGTCTAGAATTACTGATCAATGTTCCCAAGGGCACATTCCATTCTTGAAGGAATCGTCCCGTGGAATGAAGAGCAGAACCAACCTGTCCCAGAACGACCCGCCTCCTCCTCCAATCACCCAAAAAGACGCTTCAGTTTACTGATGCTGCCTCCACCCCCTTCCTCCACTATCTCAGACCCCCCGTCTCCCTCCCCATTCCCCCCCCCCCCCCCCATCCACCACTCTGACCTATCTTCTCTCTCCAAGAAGAGAATCTGAGGTGTGGAACAATATGGGGTGTTGCAACGGTCTCAACACGAGACGAAGCGCTGAAAAGTTTCCCAGTGTGACTGAGCTTTTGTCTTCTGTGAGGAATGGGCACTCGTCAGGAATTAGCGGGCGGTGGGACATGGGGGGTGCGGCTGGGGAAAAAAAGAGAGGGTTGGGGGTCAGGACAATGGTGTCCTGTGTGTTATGAATGAGAATGGTCACTATTCAATATCAAATCTTAAAAGGAGTTTAAGGTAAAACCGCCAATTAACATGGACAGACAAATTACTCGACAAAACACGACGCGTTTCGACCTCTTAGGTCTTCTTCAGGTCAAGATACACAACATTCAGAACAACGAAAACGAAGAACGAGCAAATCACATTGTTTTCTCAAATTCGTCGTGTTTTGTCTTGTAATTTCTTTGTCCATGATAACTGGCGATTTACTTCGAATTCCTTTTAAAGTTTGTTTCAATTTCTACCTGCAGTCAGCTCACTTTGAAATTAGCAACTGGATACCATCATAACAAGTCAACAGCAGTGCACAGTCTCCTATGGTGGATTGATGACAGGCGATCTGACGCCGACAGCTCTCTGCAGATTGCTAGGAGCGGGACAGAACATGCTAAAGAATCTGTTCGTGGGAGGCGAAGAATGAGCGGGATGTTGGAGTCATGGCAAACGACAAGCCATGGAAAATCAAACAG
>JADBJO010000132.1:782500-785000 GCA_016801955.1 Conus betulinus | reverse complement strand
TTTTTTTTCCCCATCTAAACACACTCTCTATGCGTTTTTTTGTGGTAATTTGTCCCCATATTTTGCACTTTCACCAGCATGTTAGTTTACCTCAGATGAATTTACGTTAAGTGCGTGACATGCCAAGTCACTAAATACTAGGGGGGGGGGGGGGATAGCTAGGGGGGGGGGAGATAGATAGATAGATAGAGAGAGAGAGAGAGAGAGAGAGAGAGAGAGAGAGAGAGAGAGAGAGAGAGAGTCTGACGATGGGCCATAGCCCTCCTGTCAAGGGGGTACAAACAGTAACATTAACGAAAACTGACAGAAAGCGGCAACGATAATGTGGAGTCAATTACGATTTCTCCACATTTAAATACGGCAAAGACAAACAAAACCACATCAACAACACCATAACAATAGAGAGAGTGGTTATTTAAAAAACAAGCTCGTTCTCAGCCGACATTCACTACTTTACAAAGTATGCAAGACAGACAGAATTTTAGGTAGAGTCAAAGATCGTCCAGATCGAGGAACTGGTTGATCTCTGAGGAAAATTAAACGTTTGCATTAAATAATTTGCCAAAGAGATAAGCATTTGTTCATCAAATATATAGATTACCATGCGACATTTTGAAGATTACATTCAAATCTGATATTATTATAAACGGTGCAGTCAAACAAAAGGTACTTTTCATCTTCAACAGCAAATGAGCACATGTGACAACTGATTTCTGTCGTCGGCACCACATCAAACCAGTTTCTATCCCAAACAAACCAAGAGACCTTATACTAAAACCGAGGAAATGCCGATTTTTTTTTTTATTCATTTCTCAAAATACATAGTTTGCTTTTAGGGTTGAAAGATATCCTTGAAAAAACAATCCCACGCATATTTATCTTTTTTCTTTGAAACATGAATGCCAGTTCTGTTTAAAATAACACGATAATCTGTCCTCAAATTCCCACATGAACCGTTGTATATTTTCAGCTCCCTACCTTTGCCAAACGATCCCAATCCTTGAAGTAAGCTGAATTAGAACTGTTTTCCAATCGTAAGCCCAGCTGCCTTTTCCTGATTCAAAGATATTTTGTATGCCTGGTCGTTTCATTTTGAAAGTGGGAGCTGCATAATTAGCAACCCAAATCTTACACAGTTAACATAAGTGCGCATGTATATCGGATATCTTCCTGATCTACCTTGGCGCATGTTACTCAATGAGTGGATAGATATGTTCAAGAAATGCTTTAGAGCGTGGGCATGAACGTTCTCCATTTGTTTGTTTTCTTTAAGACCCCAAATCAAATCTCTGTTACCCATATTTGTACTGGTTTTATCTTTGAATCGAGTCATTTTCAAAACAAAGAGCAATGCGCCGAACCCAGCCTCTTTAGTGATGTCAATATGTCTATTACTTCATTCTTACACATTTCCCACTACTCTTAGTTCTGAAATAGAATTGTACTTTGTTTTGAGAACGAGAGAGAGAGAGAGAGAGAGAGAGAGAGAGAGAGAGAGAGAGAGAGAGAGAGAGAGAATCGAAATTTTATGTGACCAGGGTAATGAGATAAGCAGTACAAATGTTGTTTTTTTTCCACCCAGCCCTGGGAGAGAGAGAGAGAGAGAGAGAGAGAGAGAGAGAGAGAGAGAGAGAGAGAGAGAGAGAGAGAGAGAGAGAGAGAGAAGAGAGAGAGAGAGAAAGAGAGAGAGGGAGAGAGAGAGAGAGAGAGAGAGAGAGAGAGAGAGAGAGAGAGAGAGAGAGAGAAAATCGAAATTTTATGTAACCAGGGTAATGAGATAAGCAGTACAAATGTTTTTTTTTTTTTTTTTTTTTTTTTTTTTTTTTCCACCCAGCCCTGGGAGAGAGAGAGAGAGAGAGAGAGAGAGAGAGAGAGAGAGAGAGAGAGAGAGAGAGAGAGAGAGATACCTGTAATATTAAAGGATGAAGATTTGAGGCCGAGGGCTAGTCTAACTATTTGTCCTCGCCATGCATACGTCATTTAAATACTGTCATTTAAATACTGTCATTTACACTGACAAACAACATGACATCACAATAATGAAGTTCTGATGTGGACAAGTGGACCATTCATCAATGTAATAACTACATGTTGCATAGTCAAACAAAGGACAAAAATATTATTGATTGCACCTGTGCAAACGGCAAGGTGATTGGAACCGGGACGACTACAAATCGAACCGAAGATCCTCAAGAGGAACCAGTCATGCGCGTTGAGTACGGAATAAGAGACTCTCTGGGCTTTACTGTTAATATCATTATTATTGTAGTGGAGGTGGTGGTAGTAGTAGTAGTAGTAGTAGTAGTAGTAGTAGTAGTAGTAGTAGTAGTAGTAACAGCAGCAACAGTAGTAGTGGTAGTAGTAGTAGTAAGCCTATGGTGATGATGATAATAGTATACCAACATTAGGAAAAAAAAATGCCACAGATTAGTTAAAACGTAATAAGAGGGAAAAAAGGCAATGAAATTAAAACCAGCCATCAAATAAGAGCAAACACACA
>JADBJO010000132.1:775000-777500 GCA_016801955.1 Conus betulinus | reverse complement strand
TGGCTGGAGAGGGAGTGTGCTGCGAGGGAGAAAAGTCTCGGGGGATGAGGGATGGAGAAGCGCAAGTCAAGGAGAGGAGGAGAGGGGGGGGGGGGGGGGGGGGGGGGGGGGGGGGAGAGAACATCAGGTCTGGATCAATTCCCCCTGGAAAAAAAAAAAGTGAGAAAGGTGAAAAATGGGAGGGAAAAAACCCCAGTCACATGATTTCTCTCCAGCAGTGTCATATCTTCATGCACAGAGTACACTGTATTTATTTAGTCGTGGAGAGAAGTAACTCCTCTTCTGCCTCCATGTTTGTTTAGTCATGGAGAGTAGTAAGTAACTCCTCTTCCTTCTCCATGTTTGTTAGTCATGGAGAATAGTAACTCCTCTTCCACCTCCATGTTTGTTTAGTTATGGAGAGTAGCAACTCCTCTTCCGCCTCCATGTTTATTTAGTAATTGAGAGTAGTAAGTAACTCCTCTTCCACCTCCATGTTTGTTTAGTCATGGAGAGTAGTAACTCCTCTTCTGCCTCCATGTTTGTTTAGTTATGGAGAGTAGCAACTCCTCTTCCGCCCTCCATGTTTGTTTGGTTATGGAGAGTAGTAACTCCTGTCCCACCTCCATGTTTGTTTGGTTATGGAGAGCAGTAACTCCTCTCCCACCTCCATGTTTGTTTGGCTATGGAGAGTAGTAAACTCCTCCTCCTCCCCCCCCCCTTCTACTTGTCCCCCAGCATTGCCAACGTCAAATCACAAGCGCAGCGTGTTAATTTGGTCATAGAGGGTGGGTGCTGCTATCAGTATCCCCCCCCCCCCCCCTTCCTGCAGTTCCTGTCTCCCACTCAGCACTAAGTACACAGCATGTTAGTTTGGTCATGAAGAGTAGAAACCATCCCCACTCACTCCCTCTCCCCTCTCCACCAGCCTCACGCACAAAGTATACCTTAATTAGGTTATACAAAGTCGAAAATGACCCCCCTCCCCCCCTCCCCGCTTTCCATTCCCACTTCCCTTCTTCCCCCTCTCCACCCAGCAGGTTCAGCCTCCATGCAAAAAGTACACAGTATGTGAATTTGGTCCTTGTCAGTACGAAGTTCGCATGTCTGGAAAAGGAACCATCTGTCTGCCCATTTATCACTTCTTCCTTTGTTTAGGATTTGTTGGAGGAAATGTCTTTGTTTGTCGCCGTGCCGCAGCCAAGAATGGCACAGTGAGACCCCCTCATCCCCCTTTCCTTCTCCTCTCTCAAGGCAGGTTGAGATTAAGCACGAACAGTTTTCGATTTCACACGCAAAAGGTCAATGCTCTGAATACCGAAGGCAAATTTCCCTTCCGCACGCCAACACACTAAACATACTGAATGCACGGTTGACCCTGAGTGTCACCCCCCCCCCCCTTTCAAGATGATCCCTGGACATTTTTCAAGCAGAATATGAACACGAACAAATAATCAAACAAAAACAAAAAGGTAAGTGCAGGTATAGTCCCCGGCCACTAAGGCTACGACTGGACAAGGATTCCATGTGAAAAGGGTGCTTACGAGTACTTTAATAATTCATACGACGGAAGAAGAATAATTGGCTGGACATAGTTCTGGAGTGGTAATGAACACAGTTTTAGAATAATAGCTGTAAGACCTCGATTTTGGACACTGACTAAAGGTTTGACACACACACACACACACACACACACACACAGAGAGAGAGAGAGAGAGAGAGAGAGAGATGGATGGATGGATGGATGGATGGATGGATGGATATTGTAGGAAGTTTTACACAGGCATTTACAAGGGCAGGAGACAGAGGGGATAGGGACAGTGCATAAACAAAAATCAGAAATAAACACGAGTGATCACATTACAAGAAAGTTCATTGTGATGAGAAATCCAGATCATGGAAAAGCACAGAATTCAGTTCTCAACATCGAACATAAATAACAGTCAGTCAGAATTTCAAAAAAATACCAGCCGCCGTGGCGCAGTGGTTAACGTCGCGGACTCCCGGCTGGGAGGTAGTGGGTTCGAATCCCATCAGAAGTCATGTGGATTTTTCTGCCCCGACCGGCTCCTACCCAGAGTTGAGTTTGCTGCGGACTCAGTTGGGAAGACTGGGACCACACAGTCGAGTTTCATCCACTTAATGGATGCGTTTCTGAGAGTGTTGCTCAAATTTCCTGACCAACACTGCAGGTGTCTGTATCTCTCGGGCCTGGTTGACGCCGGGATATATTATGAAAGGAAGCGTAGAGTACAGCCCTGTCATGTAGTCTCAGACCGAAACGGAAATCCGTAGCATCATCATAATCATCCTCATTCTCATCGATCAGCATTAAAAAAAAAGTCTCAAATTCTGTGGCCCTTCATGCCCTGCTCTCATGGTGACCTCAGTTTCGATGTCCTCTCCACGTCTGTGGCCTTGGTTTGGTTCCGTCGGGGTCACCGGTATCGGCGATTCTGTGGGGGCTGTCGTTGGACGGACGTGGTGGCGCCCTCGGAGGGAGAGCTCACTCACGCCGGCT
>JADBJO010000132.1:762500-770000 GCA_016801955.1 Conus betulinus | reverse complement strand
AATGGCCAAGACAGCTGCGAAGCGTTCCGTTGGATCTGGTCGAGGAAGAACAAAAAACTGATCTTCATACTGCTCAAAAATTTCTAACTTCAAACAAGTGTCCTACACATTAGACAATGCTGGTTCGAAGCCCGGCAAAGGTCAGAAAAAGTAAATCTGGCCGCAAAAGGACATTCAGGGGTCATGATCTGGATGTGGTCCGCCTGTCTTGGAGTGTGAGAAAGTCATGGCCGAAACACTCGCTTGGGGGTGGATAGAGGTGAGGGGTGGAGGTGTTCTATTGCTTTCAAGCTCCCCTTATGCTTTTCTCTTATTCCTACCTCCATCCCTCGTCTTCTCTCTCTGTCTGTCTGTCTCTCTCTCGCTCGCTTGCTCCTCGTTCGCTCGCTCGCTCCTTCTACTACGTTTTATTTCTGTATATTTCTATCAAAGATATCTCAGATGCAAGTTAGGTTGGCTCAGTAATAAAACACAGACTTTCAGTTATACGTTGCCTGTTACAAATTCCGCTGGCGCCCACTATAAAGGTGGCATTTTGCTACCCAGCTGAAACGTTGCCGTTGTGATAGCTTCATTTTTGTGTTAGATGGGACCCTGCCCCAGTTCTCAAGGGATAATATCTTCTCCGTCTGCCTAATCTCCTGGGTGGGCATGGACGTTAAACAAGATTGTACCTGGAGACTCATACCCTTAGTATCCCTTGACAACTGACAAGTCAGTCATTGTCCGCTGTATAACACGGAATTAACAAAGTGAATGCAGTTTATATATATATATATATAAATTATAAACAAAACTTGCTCTTATGTCTCTCAGATTGTAGAAATAGGGGGGTAGTAAGCCTTCATATCTGCAGTGGTAGATGATTCTGCCTAACTGACAGTATGTGCTTGAGTGGGTGAATGGGGAATAAATAAATGCTTCTCAAAATGAACCTTCAGCAAGCTTATAGTCTCCAAAGAGGGAGACCATCTCCAATGGGGGGGAGAAAGCTCACTAACATATAACTCCTGGTCAGATACCGGTATTTCGAAACCTGATTGTTTCTCTCCTCAGTGACCGCAGAAAGTGGTAATTTGACTCCTCTGCCTTTTCGGTTTTAAGAGAAGTATGCTATACCAGAAAAAGGCTGGTGTGCAATACCATAATATGTTTGTGAGTTTTCAAAAAACTAACTAAAGGTGCCACCTAAGAAGCAAAAGAAAATCATGAACGAGCAAAACAAGCTACATTTTCTTGTGAAAAGTAGAAAGTATAAAAAGATAATGACTTAAGACACAAGTACTGAGGGCCAGTTCTTGGAATGAATCCGCAAGGGACTAAATTACAATGAAACAATGAATTCCAAGGATAAGTACCGAGCACGTTCCAGCAACTTACAGAGCAGCTAGGTGTTGCAATGACTGCAAGAAATATTGAATTATACAGTAGGCAGAATCATCTACCACTGCAGATATGAAGGTTTACTACCCCCCTATTTCTACAATCTGAGACATAAGAGCAAGCTTTGTTTATAATTCAATATTTCTTGCAGTCATTGCAACACCTAGCTGCTCTGTAAGTTGCTGGAACGGTGCTCGGTACTTATCCTTGGAATTTATTGTTTCATTGTATATATATATATATATATAAAAAAAAAATATAATAAATCAATATGTACATACATATTCTCTCTCTCTCTCTCTCTTCATTTAAGAGTTTTTTAAAATTTTTTATTATTCGTTGTTTAAACAGAAATCGACCACAACATTAATTCTTAGGTATAGGAGAAAAAAAAAAATCAAACTTATTGCAAAATGGAACAGTCTCCAGTAACGCTGAACCCATTGTCAGAAAACATCTATTTCTCATAGTCGCTGTTTCGAACGGCAGACGCAAATGCACAACATGGATCAAACAGGTCCTATTTTGTCAGACCTTATTTTTCAGTGCCGTGTGTGGAAGCCATCAAACGAAAAAAAAATGAGTTCGAATGTCGAGCACTGCGCTGCAGATATTCTCTAACGTATGGCGTGCACCTTTCAGAAACCTTTCCAGTGGCGTGCGCCTGTCATGAAGAGTATGGTGCGATGCCAGCAAGGGGAAAAAGAGCGGAGTTAACGCTAGACCATCTCCACTCCTTTCTCTCCCCTTTTCCCCTCCCGCCATCCTTCTGCTACCGACGACCGCGGTTATTGATGACGTCGTTGACCCATCACCATAAAAGTCTATGACATGTTCAACTGGCCAATTTGTACCTAATAACGTAAGTAGAAAGTTCAGGAAGTTCCCATTCCAGTCCTATAAGAACTGAGGCTGCCAGTTAGAAGTTTCTTCTTCCGACAGAAGTTTCGGACTTCTGAAGTTTTGTTTGTTTGAGATCGGTCATTTTGAAAAGTCGGGATTCAACGACTGGCTCATACTCACTCAGGAAATACTTAACTCTCGTTGGAAACCTGGATATAAACAGTGAATGATAACTAACCACGCTAACTTTTACTTCTCGGCTCACTTAGGATTTTCTGTCACTAAAGGGTTTAGACGTCGAAAATGTTTTCGCCGTCGATATAGAACGAAAATATGAATGTGTTAACCTTGAAATTGATTGAAGTGTCTGCGCTTTTGAAATTTATATTCCTTCTTTCTTGCCTTCTCTTTTTCAGTTATTTTCTTTCTTTCGGTTAGAATGTCTGTCTCTATCCCTTCGTTTCTCCACCAGCCGTTTCCTTCTGTTTCTGCGCACTTCTTTCTTTCTTTGCAGTTCTGTTTTCTTGTTTTTTGGTTTCTTATGAATCGGAATTGTTCCTCGCCTGTGAAAAATTGCCAGTTTGTTGCACAACTAGAAACAAATTCGCATGCCATTAATTCACCCACGATTCTTCCAGTTAACCAGCATCACATTTCTAATACGGTATTAAGATTTTGTTGAAGTTACTGAAAGTCCAGTTCTCTGTAGAAAATAACCAGGTGTGTTGCAGACTACATGCATTAATCATCTGGTGCAAAGGTGGCCCGAAGGATGACACACTCCCGTTGGAAGCGAGAGAATCCCGGATGTGTGGTTTGAATCTCTTTCGCGACGGTGAGTGCTTTTTTGTTTTCGTTTTTGGTCTTATTTTGTTTCGTTTCGTTTTTTTATTATTTTTTCATTCTTCCCGTAGCCCTTCCACACATATCTCGGATGGTGTGAGTTCTCGCCTCTCAGATGATAGAATACATAGAGATCGCATGTATTGCATGCGCTCAACCCCCTTGGAAGAGCTAGCGGGAACAAACGAGTTGTTTGCGGCCTAATGGTGAATAGAACTCTCCGGAAGTACCGGCAGGTACAGAAAGAGGGGAAGGCTGCGCTATAATGACAGGCTGTCCAGGGGACAGCAGCCTGGATCTGACACTGGGAAATCCGTTGTGACGTTGAGATTGTATGCTACATTCCATTCCATTCCATTTCCATTCCACTGCACTGCACTCCCCTGCACTCTATCACACTACACTATACTCCACTCTCCTGCACTCTATCACACTACACTATACTCCACTCCCCTGCACTCTACCACACTACACACTATACCCCACTTCCCTGCACTCTGTCACACTACACTATACTCCACTCCCCTGCACTCTACCACACTACGCTACACTCCACTCCCCTGCCCTCTATCACACTCCACTATACTCCACTCCCCTGCACTCTACCACACTACACTATACCCCACTTCCCTGCACTCTGCCACACTACACTACACTCCACTCCACCAGACTGCAATCCGCTTCATCACATCACTCTCCATTATACTCCACTCCTCTCTACCAGTACTATACTCCACTCCACTCCACTCCACTCCACTGCACTCTACCCTGCTACAGCCTACACCTTTCCACCATGCTGTACGTCACTCCACTCCACACGACTCCACTCCACCATAATACACTCCATTTCACTCCAGTCACCACACTGCACTCCACCCTACTACTCCACACACTACTCCACTGTGCTGCACCACCCTCCACTCCACTCCAGTCCATAATACACTCAGTCTCACACTACTACTCCACCCCACTGCACTCCACTCTACTGCGCCACACTCCTGTCCGTTGCGCTTCGCCACACTCCACCGGACTACAGTCCACTGCACAACACACTCCTCTCCACTACGCCACACTACATTCCACTCCACTCGACTCCAGAACGATGCGACATAGTACAGTTTAGCACAGACAACACAAAAGGGTATGATACAAAACAGAGCATTGCAATACACTCCATTGACAGATTACAGATGAAAATGAAAGTAAAATAAAGAAAAAAATACTGTCTCTTAAGATGCGGGTGCGGCTGACAAATTGACCATATGATCAAAAGCTGATAGGACATCATCCTTTCACACTATGATATGCAGTCTGTGACCTGGTAGCTGTTGTGTGGATATGCATACATACTGGGTGGCACCTCAGAGTGCTCGGCCTTGAAACGCTAACTTCAGCAAACAAATACATGTCATTCGTGTTTCTTCACCAGATATTACATGAAAAGGAGAGGTTTTTTTTTTCTCTCTTCCAGATGGAAAAGGGGATGAAGTACAAAGCCACATGCATAGAAAAGAAAAGACAAGTTCGGTGTCTTCGAAATGAAGTTCCAGTACATTTGCAGTCCTGTGTATTATTCCACAACAGATGGCCTTGAAAGGGTCTGTCAACGCTCTCGTAGCGAGTTCGTACATTGTGACCTGTCCTGAAAAAAACCCACCAGTAGCAATAAGCTTTTAAGGGCTTGAAAAAATGGAATAAAGGCATTTGCTCTCTCTCTCTCTCTCTCTCTCTCTTCCTCTCTCTCTAATCTCTCTCTCTCCTCATCTCTCTCTCTTCAGCCTCTCCGTTTTTCTGTCTCTGTCCTTTCCTTTGCCCCCTCCACTTTCTCTCCCTTCCTCCCTCCATCTGTCTGTTTCTGTCTCTATCCTCCCCCCACCCCCTTTCTCTCTCTCTCTCTCTCTCTCTCTCTCTCTCTCTCTCTCTCTCGTCTACTGTTTTTTCCCTCTTATCTTTTTTTATTTTGCCGCACAAAAGATTTTTTTGTATTCTGGCAGGTCTCTGTCTTGACATACACATGTTACAGTGTATGTGTGTGTGTGTGTGTGTGTGTGTGTGTGTGTGTGTGTGGTGTGTGGTGTGTGTGTGTGTGTGTGTGTGTAAAGTCCCTTAGGCTGATATAAGGCCATTCACTTTGTTTGAAAAATACATGAAGAAAGTTCTTTGCACTCTGAGATTTTAAAGAAGAAGAAAAAAAAGAGAGAGAGGAGGAGGAGGAGGACGATGAGAAGAAGAAGAAGAAGAAGAAGAAAGAAAGAAGAAGAGAGAGAGAGAGAGAGAGAGAGAGAGAGAGAGAGAGAGAGAGAGAGAGAGAGAGTTTGTGTAGAGCCATTTTGGAAACTGTCTCCATGTCACTGTCTCTGTCTGTCTCTGTCTGTCTGTCTGTCTGCCTGCCTCTCTCTCTCTCTCTCTCTCTCTCACACACACACACACACACACACACACACACACACACACACACACACACACACACACACACACACACACACACAGAACGTTTTTTAGTGCTGGTGAGCAAGGAGATCTTTTTTCTGGATACATCGCAGAAATTCTGAAATAAACATCAGCTGTAACTCATTGATACTAATTGTTGTTTATTTCGTGTTACATGCTTCATTAAAGCAAAATGGCTTCGATGTTGCGAGAAATTTTATTTGTTGTGTAATGGCTACGATTGATTCAGTCGATTTTGATTTCCGCCCCTCCCCCCTATTACCAGTTGTAAACAGTCTATATTCTTAAAGCATAATAAATCATGAAGAATGTGTGAACGGGGTTCTTGATTGAAGGCTGTGTGAACGATGTTCTCACATGAAGGCTGTGTGAACAATATTCTAGCGTGATGGCTTTGTGAACGACGTTCTAGCGTGATGGCTTTGTGAAAGACTTTCTTGCGTGATGGCTTTGTGAAACGATGTTCTAGCGAGAAGAACATGTGAAAACATTATTCTAATGTTAAGGTTGTGAGAACGCTTGTTCACACGTGAATGCTGTGTGAGCAATGCTTTTAACACGTGGACTGAGTGAACGACGTTCTAGCGAGAAGGCTTTCTGAACAATCTTCTAGAGTGAATGCTGTGTTAACTATTTTCTAACGTGAATGCTGAATGGACGATTTTGTACCATTAAGGCTGTGTGAACTATCTTCAAAGATAAAGACTGTCTTCACGATGTTCTAATGTAAAGGCTCTGTAAATGATATTCTATCGTTAAGGTTGTGCGAACGATGTTCCAGCGTGAAAGATGTATGAATGATGTTCTTGTGTGAAGTCTGTGTTAGGATTATTTCAATGTGAAGGGTGTTTGAATTATGTTCTGGTGTGAAGGCTTTGTGAACCATGTTCTGGTGTGAATGCTTTGAGAACGATGCTCCAGTGTGAAGGCGATGTGAAAAATAAACTACTATAAAGGCTGTGTGAAGGCCATGTAAACGATGTTCTGGCGTGAAGGCTAGGTAAATAATTTTTTTTCTATCATGAAGCGTGTGTTCTGAAAAGGTTCTGACGTGAAGGCTGTGTGAACGATGTTCTGGAGTGAACGATGTTCCGGAGTGAAGGCTGTGTGAACGATGTTCTGGAGTGAAGGCTGAATGAACGATGTTCTGGAGTGAAGGCTGTGTGAACGATGTGTGAACGATGTTCTGGAGTGAAGGCTGTGTGAACGATGTTCTGGAGTGAAGGCTGAATGAACGATGTTCTGGAGTGAAGGCTGTGTGAACGATGTTCTGGAGTGAAGGCTGTGTGAACATCTTCCACCAGAATCACTGGTATTCGTAAAGTTACAAATTGTCACTTTTTCGTGATATGAATAACCGAATGCTGGTTATTTTACTGTGAACATTATTTCATTAAATAACTGAGTCTTATCGGTAGAACTAAAGTATAGCATATTTGGGTGTTGTGCATTCAAACTTTTCAAAAAAATTTACCTTATACGATCACGTGTGACTTAGGATTGTGTGACTGCAGTGGAAGTGAAACAATCTGTAGTCTACCATGTGCGAGTGAGAAACTTTTGAAATCACAAAATCTATGACAGATTGGACGTGGCCAGGGCGAGGAAAGCAATGAGCGAACTGTCTGAACAGACAGACTTCTTTAATGGCGTTCTCAAGTCAGAAACGGGAGAGTTGTCGTGAGAGCATTTCTGGCGATATTGACACGCAAAGGGAACATGACCTGTCCTCCATCCCTTCTCTGAGATAGAAACGTGATCCAGTTAAGTTCAATATATGAAAAAAAAAAAATCCGTACGTTTGTCCAGAATGAGTCTTTAAGAGTTCTCTGTCTATGCCGTCTCAAATACCATTTCAGTCTGGTCACCAAGAAATGTATATGGATGACTGTGGTAACAAATGTGATAAGATATATGTAATGAACATTTTCCCTGCGACCAGTTCACGTCAGATCCTAATATAGTGATACGTAATACATA
>JADBJO010000132.1:747500-752500 GCA_016801955.1 Conus betulinus | reverse complement strand
TTAGCGTCTTTTGAACTCTGTTGGAAAACAAGATCACAGGTCCCAAGATAGAAGAAAAATGTCATAATAAGGAGAATAATAGCACAGACAAAAAAACAAAAAAAAAAAAAAAAACAAACAAACAAACAAAAAAAGGAAGTACTCAATGTCTCTCCACTGGCATGGAAAACAGACTATCAGCATGACTTGATCAGCTAGAAGAGCAGATATGTACAAAACACGATGGGTGAAAAAAAAACCCAAATCAAACGTGTACAATAAAACTTGTTGTACATTCTCATCAGTACACAATGGCTTTCTGCTAATTCGGATGCTGAGGCAATCAACAAGGAAGCACAGGATTCGATCTATCAATGCAGGACAGTGCATGATGATGCTATCGATAAAACTCCACATTACAATGCAGATAAGAATAACCCTATCAAATCAGCTTTGGACTCCATTGACATTTTTTAATTATGATAAGAGTCTGTGATCTCCAACCATTTAGACCTCTCACAAGCCTGCAATATATTCCAATTTGCATAATACATGTAAATGGAACTTCACGGACTTTGCATCTGATTATCGCTTTTTTTTAAATGTAACTACAATGTGTTTTGGCGTAAATCCTTTGTTTCTAAATCCCCAAAAGTCCCTAGGGACCACTCCACCATCATTCTACAAGCATGTATGTCGGAAGAATATTTGTAGACCAGGTTCAGTCACCTGTCTGATTCATTACCGACCTGTGGAAAGTCAATCGTGCAACCAAAGATTCAGGATCGATAATTCTGGTCCAAGGAATCAAGGTGCGAGACAGAGTGCTACAGTGGAGAAACACTGTTCCCTTCCTTTTCTGGAAAATGTCTGAAGAGAAGAGACCATCAAAAAGGTATAAATATGTCACAATATTTGTTACCCTTCACTTGTTGATGTTGTTACTGTTATCGTTGTTATTATTCTCAAAATCAAAAGAGAAAGTGCAATGAGCACTTACGACAAAGTAACCCCCTTCATCGCTGAAAGAAGATCACAGTGTGTGCTGGCTGTTCCTCTCAAGATATCCCAAAAATGATGCATTAAATGCAGTCAACCACAAGGAACACATAGTGTTCCAATTGTCTTTAACATGCAAAGCTTGAAAGGCACTAACTATACAGCGTTCCAGACGTCGTGAACATACAGTGTTCCCACACGTCTTGAGCACACAATGTTCCAAACTTCTTGAACATATAGCGTTCGAAAATGTCTTGAACATAGGGTGTTCCAAAGATCTTGAACATACAAAATTCGAAATGTCTTAATCATACAGCAGTCCAAACGTCTTGAACATGCAGCATTCCAAACATCTCGAATTTAGAGCGTTCCAAGTGTTTCAAACATACATCGGTCCAAACGTCTTGAACATACATTGGTCCAAACGTCTTGACCATACATCGGTCCCAAACATCTTGACCATACAGGGTTCCAAGTGTCTTGAAACACTGGTCCAAACGTCCTGAACATACACTGGTCCAAACGTCCTGAACATACAGCGTTTCAAGGGTTTTGAACACACTGATTCCCAATGTCCAATACCTACGAGGTGAACGAACAATACCAAAAAGTTCGAATGAACTGTACCAAAAAAAATTCTTTTGTCATTCTGATGAAATCTGTTTTGTCTTGCACATTATATCTTTTATAACAAAGAGATGAGGAATGGTGTAAGACTTATAGAAGTTTGTCACATATGTATGTACATCTGTCTGTTTATATGATGTCCCTTAACCCATCCACTGATCAGCAAATCTGTTTTTTCTTTTAACGTAATTACTTTTTGTCGACATTTCTTTTCAGATTTTTTTGGGGGTGGGGTGAATATTTACAAAAGAGATCATTGACACCACTGAAACATATTGTTTCCCCTCTTACCCCCCTACCCCCACCCTTTACAGAAACACACACACACACACACACACACACACACACACACACACACACACACACACACACACACACACACACACACACACACACACACACACACACACACATACTATACATACACACAAACACTCGTACACACACACACACACACACACACACACACACACACACACACACACACACACACACACACACACACACACACACACACACAAGGCACACTCACACACACACACACACACACACTCACACTCACACACACACACACACACACACACACACACACACACACACACACACACACACACACACACCATCAGATCATCAACACCCCCAAACCATCTTGTTTCCTCACCAAATGACTTCATCAGCTACAGATGTTTTTAGAAAGGCCTTCGTGAACTCTGTCCACACACACTGCCAACAAAAACCAAAACAAATAAAACAGAGTCAAAGAGCTCAAAGGAAAAAAAGTAAATAAAAGCGGCGTTCCCTTTACCGTGTTATTTTGCCATTCACAAGCCTCCATCTTGGCGGGAAAAGAGGCCGCGTAGCTTCACATCCTGTCCATTAACTCTATGATGTCTGCCTGGCCAGATGACGCCGTGGCTTTCACACCAAAACAGCCCCAAGGTGCTAGTGCTTGGCCTTTCCTTTTTTTGCGAGTGTATTATGTCCATCCTTCGTCCTCCCCCCCCCCCCCCCCCCCGTCCGTTCTCCCAATCCTCACTCCTTCCTTCGCTTCTCCTCAAGTTTGAACTTTTCTGTCTGTCTGACTGTCTCTGTGTTTGGTTCTTGTACACTATTTCATTTTTTAAGGTAACTTGTGACTCTCCCTCCCCTCTGCATCTCTCTCTCTCTCTCTCTCTCTCTCTCTCTCTCTCTCTCTCTCTCTCTCTCTCTCTCTCTCTCTCTCTCACACCCAACAGACTTTTGAATGGAAATGTGGAAGATCTCTTCTGAATGCTTCATGTCCATACGTGTGTGTGTGTGTGTGTGTGTGTTGTGTGTGTGTGTGTGTGTGTGTGTGTGTGTGTGTGTGTGTGTGTGAGAAAGAGAGAGAGAGAGAGAGAGAGAGAGAGAGAGAGTGTGTGTGTGTGTGTATGTGTGTGTGTGTGGTGCGTGGATGTGTGCGTATGTGTGTCCATATGTATGTGCATGAAGAGAGAGAGAGAGAGAGAGAGAGAGAGAGAGACAGAGACAGAGAGAGAGAGAGAGAGACAGAGAGGTTCAAATGATTTATTGCTTTTTAGCTTTCAGTCCATTCAGCAGCCGGGAGTATTGGGGGAGACAAGAGGAAGGGAAAGTGACTGCCGGAAGGTGGTGCTGGGGGTGAAGTGTAAATAAAAACAGATGGAATCAAATGTAACCATTAGGCAATTACATAAAGTAGCTGGTGACACGAGAACTGCTTTATAGTCGTTATGCCGCTAACGGAAATGATCTGACATTCCTTAGGCCACAGTTGCCATTGGAATAGTTCTTTCACAAAAACAATGACCGACATGTCCGCGTGAAGATTTCCCTCCTCAACAGTAGGCCTACACCAGTAGAGCAACCGGCAGGAAATACATCCCATTAATCTGAGTCTCTTAAAACGGAAATGGTTTCTCCACTAACATGTGTGTGGATTTGAGGGTATCTGGTGTTTTGTCGTTCGTTCATCCAGGAAATCAGTGATATTGCTCCCAAAGTCTGTGTTGATATTGGGCCGTTTTGGCTCTCCTAGTTGTTCATGCATTGAACTGGGGCTGCTTCTCTCGGAAGGAAATCAATGTTGTAGTCGAACATATCTGGTGATTGGTTGTCTGGTCGTAAACAGGAGGAATTCAACCAGTCTTCTGCACTCTGACATGAAGATCAGACTGCCGCCTGTAGTGCAGTTATTGGTCGTCCACAAGTAGACGACTTCAGATAATCACACGACTACAAAACACAGTTGCAATTTTGAGAGAGATAAACATAATGAGTGATGGCAGGAGGGTAGGGGAGAACAGAGAGAGAGAGAGAGAGAGAGAGAGAGAGAGAGAGAGAGAGAGAGAGAGAGAGAGAGAGAGAGAGAGAGAGAGCAATTTTGAGAATCAAAGGCAGCAAGCAGATGAGCATAGAAATCATTTAAACAAACAAATGTAATCAGAACCAAAATGTCATGTGAGGTACATTTCTTCATGCAGACATATGAAAAAGGGGTATAGGGAGAGACAGAGAGAGGGAACAAGTCAGAAAGAAGCAGTAAAACTTACACAGACAAACACACACACACACATGCACACATATGCGCACATACATACATACATACATACATACATACATACAGAAGAGCGTGCACACGCGAACACACACAGATGCACACACACACAGATACAGACACCCAACACACAAACACACAAAATACTCTCTTTTCTCTCTGACACACACACACACACACACACACACACACACACACACACACACACACACACACACACACATTCACACACACACACACACACACACACACACACACACACACACACACACACACACACACACACACACACACACACACACACACACACACACACACACACACACACACACACTTGTTCACGCACATTCATGCACAATTTCATCGGGAGGGTTCACCGAATTAGGAGCTTCCTTCTTTGGTATATTGTATGAAGGTGCGTCTCGTCAGCAGATAACCAGGATCCATTTGCAAGCCTGCTGAGATTTGACCAGAGTGAAACAGCTGGTACTGACTGGGCCTACTGACTTCTTCCTCTTGGAGGGAACCATAAAACATACAGAGCGCTCACTGGAGAATCATTCTGTCTCTTGCTGCTTTTTTCCCTCTAATCGTAGGTCTGTCCTTTTTTGGTGAAGCATTTTTAGCTAGATGGATTCTGACGTTTGCTTCCCTCCATCGAAGAAGCCTGAATGCATCAGCGCCAGAATTTATTTTCTCCCTCTGTCTGTCTCGTCCTCTCCCTCCCTCCCCATCCCATCTCTCTTGTCTGTCTGCCTTTATAAAACAGCCACAAACATCCACAAGAATATCGTCATTCCAACGAAAGCACAGAGAGACATGAAGACATAAAAGAGGGTGG
>JADBJO010000132.1:740000-742500 GCA_016801955.1 Conus betulinus | reverse complement strand
GACCGGAAGCCAAACGAAGTGCTTCGTGTCGTTTCCTCTCCTGAATGAGCGGGATTCACGTGCTGACGAAGTCTGAAGTGAAGTGCTTGTGATCTGAACGGTTTCTCATCACTCTAGTGAGACAAGATGGATGAAGTCGACGCGAATGTTGCCGCCAACTAGTCATTTCCTTATTCTCCCCCCCTTTTTGCAGCTTCATGCATGCGGACAGTTTCTAATAATTTGAAACGAATAAGAAAAGGAAGACCTAAAATACATTTGTTTGAGACAGGCAAAAGTAATTGGTTAAAGAGATGATGAAAGCAAGGAAGAAAAAAAAAAACCCTGGGGAAAAGATGTAAACGAACAAAGTGCAATAATTCAGGAAAGACATGAAAATAGGCTGGAATAATTAAGTGAAGACATGAGAAAACAGATGATAATGCTATTGTAAATCAGGGAGAAAAAAATAGTTGGAATGAGTAGGAAAAAATAGCGAGGAGGATGCAGTGATTAAGAAAAGATTTGCGAAAAGAAATGTAAACATGAATGAGCCAAGAAAAACAAAACCATAGCGACCAGTGAACGAAATATAAAAAAAGTTACAAGGACTGATGAAGAAGATGATGAAAACATTGTGAGGCTTTCATCAGTCACTCAATCTATACATCTCCGTCTATCTGTCTGTATGTATACGAGCTGCCCCTCCTGTCCCCTGTTCTCTCTCCCTCCATCAACCCTCCTTCCCTACTTCTGCCCGTCCTTCCCTTCCCCGTCCCCCCTGTTTTACAACCCCGTCACTCCTTTTCCTGTCTCCCCCTCCCCGTTCTCTTACCACTGTCCCTCTATCCACCCTCTTCCCCTTTGTCCCCTCCCCCCACTCTTTCCTCCTCCTCCTTTACCCCATCCCTTTCGTCGCCCCTTCCCCCTTCCTTCTCTAGACAAATTATTAAATCATGAAATGCTAAGTTGCATGCGGTGGGCATGGGATGACGTAACGGACTCTAGAGGGAGCTTGACAACAGCAGGTCTTCAAAGAAGTCTCTTTCAGACAAGTGTTTCGGCCCCGAACTCCTTAAATTCTAAGGGCACCGTGCCGTATCCAGGTCATGACTCTCAGGTGCCCTTTCGCCATCAGATTTTCTTCTTCCATTGGTACAGCTGCGTTGTTAATATGCATCTAGGACGGTCGGGTGCCTCAACAGCAAAACGCCTTGTGGCCAGAAGAGCTATTGGACACCTGTTATTAATGGATACTTTAGCCTCGTGAAACTCAGTGTTGTTTCCCCCTATCCACCTCCCACAAGTAGACCCGATGGGAGTCGTTTTACCAGCTTCTGCGACTGTTTTTGGTCAGTGGTAGTCTTTTTCCCACATACTGAGAGAGCCGTTCAGTGAGATGATGGGCAGATGATGCACCCACAAATTTCCTTGCTCCAACCACAGTGACGAAAGCTGGGGCTCGAACCCCAGATTCCCCAAGCTGCTGACTGAACTGACATACTTCTCAATTTGTAGATGTGTGCTCCCTTCATTCTGCTTTCTGACAGCGAATCATTTGTTGTAATGAGCTTCAGCGGAGTACTGCTTCTGCTGCTGGTTTGTTTTATCACTGCGGACGGTCTGCTGCGCACTTCTGCTGCTGGTTTGTTTTATCACTGCGGACGGTCTGCTGCGCACTTCTGCTGCTGGTTTGTTTTATCACTGCGGACGGTCTGCTGCGCGCACTTCTGCTGCTGCTGGTTTGTTTTATCACTGCGGACGGTCTGCTGCGCACTTCTGCTGCTGGTTTGTTTTATCACTGCGGACGGTCTGCTGCGCACTCCCAGTCCTCCACTCCATCCATGCATTAAGTTCCGCTGCTATGCTCCGGATGTTCCAGACCACGATCCACTTCCTCTTGCCGTGTAAAATGGTGGTGCTGGAGGTTCTGATGGCGTGGGTGCTCTATCTGGTGGAACTCATCACATTCTGATCTCTTTGAGCTCTTTGTTGTGCATCTGTGTACATTTTCCTAGGGCTGGAGCTGCGTGTCTTGGCATGAACTCGGGATATGTTTCTGTGTTTGTCCTGGCAGAGTGCATAAGCGGGGTCGTCTGTGTCTGTCCATTTCACCACGGTTGCATTTGATAGGAGAAAGTCATTTATACCCTTGAGAATGAAGCTAATCTTGAGAGGATCTTGCTGCTAAATTCCACTCCAGCAGAGATTCTTTTGGAGTGCTCTTTCCCATGTCATTCATTCCCCGTGAAACAAATCATCCTCCTTAGAATTTCCAGCTTTATCCCACACAATGATGGTTATGCAGTATATGCAAAGCCTCCTGGTCCTGAACTAACTAGACAATGTCAGTCCTAGCATCATTTACATCCTCATGATTGTGAGGTCTCTGGTTTTCCGTTAACAAAAAGGACCTTTAGTCATGCCCCCCCCCCCCCCCCCTCACCTCCAATCAGTACGCTAGTTCTACACGTCTTTGGATCAACAGTAGCTTCATGCATAAAAATCATTGCTACGTGAG
>JADBJO010000132.1:722500-735000 GCA_016801955.1 Conus betulinus | reverse complement strand
GAGCGAGAGTAAGCGATCAAATGTACACAAACTGCTACTTATGAAATGCTTTGCTGCATAAAGGGGATGAAGGCAGGAAGTCCCGACAGACTTTGCCAGCAGGTCTTGAGAGAAACCTCCTGCAGTCAAGCAGACAGTTGTTTGACACTGAACCCTACACTCTAAGAGGACTGGGTCATATCCAGGTCATGATGATTTTTTTTTTACTGTTTCAACGTCTTAGAATTTTGACATTGAACTCCTCAACTTTGTTCACCGCTTTCTGCCTCAAGGGACAGAAATCCGACAGCATAAAAATCACTACAATAAAGTGAATCGAAAACATAATAATTTGGGTCAGCAAAAGAACACCTCTCTCCCATCCCGCTTTTTCCCTAGAAATGATAACTTAAAAATGAGTGAAACAGACGCACCAAAGCGACATTACAAACACTCTAAAGCTAACATCACTGCTCAGTCTGCTGAACATGGAAAGGGTTCTCATCTAACGGCTGTTAGTTTTCGGTTCTTACCATCATAATCATCATCATCATCATCATCATCGTCATCATCATCATCGTCATCATCGTCGTCATCATCATCATCAGTATTATCATCACCATTATCATCACCTCAGTCCCATGTCTTTGGAAAAAAAGGAATTCCGTGACATCAGCTTGGAGCTAGGAATCTCATAAACACATCACATTGTGCTACGTGCAACGCGGTATAAATCTAATGCATGTCTAGTCTAGTCAATTTGTCGTCGTTTTTGGGACAGTAGTAGTCAAAACATTAGTGCAGTTTTTGTGTTTATCGTTTGGGACAGTAGACGTCTAATGAATAACCTTGGATAATAGAAGTGTAATGTTTAGTCCAATCTTTATATTATCCATTTGGGTCGGTAGAAGTCAAATGTTTAGCTTAATCTTTATGTTGTCCATTTGGGAGGGTAGAAGCTAATAATGTTTAGCTTAATCTTTATTCCGTCCATTTGGAATGGTGGCAGTCTGCTGTTCAGTCCGGTCTTTATGTCGTCCATTTGGACGGTATAGGTCTACTGTTCAATCTAGTCTTCATGTTGTCCACTCGAAGGAGTAGAAGTCTAATGTTCAATCTAGTCTTCATGTTGTCCACTCCAGAGAGAGTAGAAGTCTAATGTTCAATCTAGTCTTCATGTTGTTCACTCCAGAGAGTAGAAGTCTAATATTCAATCTAGTCTTCATGTTCTCTACTCCAGAGAGTAGAAGTGTAATGTTCAATCTAGTCTTTATGTTGTCCACTTCAGATAGGAGAAGTCTAATGTTCAATCTAGTCTTCATGTTGTCCACTCGAGAGAGTAGAAGTCTAATGTTCAATCTAGTCTTCATGTTGCCCACTCCAGAGAGTAGAAGTCTAATGTTCAATCTAGTCTTTATGTTGTCCACTCCAGAGAGTAGAAGTCTAATGTTCAATCATGTTCAATCTAGTCTTTATGTTGTCCACTTCAGAGAGGAGAAGTCTAATGTTCAATCTAGTCTTCATGTTGTCCACTCGAGAGAGTAGAAGTCTAATGTTCAATCTAGTCTTCATGTTGTCCACTCGAGAGAGTAGAAGTCTAAAGTTCAATCTGGTCTTTTTGTTGTCCATTTAGGAGCTCTATGATGTCCACCCTCCAGTGTAACATGCAAAACTCCAACACTATGACGAATATTTTGTTTTATTGCGGTTGAAAGACCACGGCCATTGTCTTCGCTTTACCTCAGTCTTCTCCTGCCGCTTCCCGCTTTGTCCCATGTAGTGATGGTCATACAGTGAATGCAAAGCCACCTAGTCCTGAAACAGTCAGACAATGTCAGTCCTAGAATCATTTAGATCCCAATCATTGCATCGTCTCTGGTTTCTTTTAACAAGAAAGGACCTCTTGTCACCCCCCCCCCCCTCCTCCCGACCTTCTCCACTCCCCTACTCCATCACTGAGGGGCTTTTTCCTTCGCGGATATTCATAACTTCATGCTTTTTATCTCATAGGAGATTCTCATCTGGCAATCGCTGATGAATGACTATTGATATGCTGCGAACACACTGACTACAATTCGGTTGGTCACTGAAATCGTGTGGCATGATATTTCATGGGTGGTTATTTTCTTTCTGTAAACTCACTCAGACAAATAGCTGCAGAAAATTGATATTCAATTAAAAACATCAAATAGGTTTACACAATGAAAAATGAGACTAGATGTGAGTTTTACATGACTTCTAGGCGGTGATTATGCAAAACGTCTCAAACATGATACCATTAAACACCCAAAGTTCCTACTCCCAAATGTTTCCAGATAGAACTTAGTCTAGCCCTCCAGTTGTTCGTAAACGATAAAAGAAACACATTGGTAAACTGTTCTGCTCATCTTTGGGCCTGACGGCAGCTTCATGTTCAAAATCATCATTCTATCAGCAGCATCGAAAGGCTTTAGCACACTTTATATGTGTCGGAGTGCCAAATCTCTATTTCACAAACTCCAATCTTCACGTTTAAGGCATTGTCAATCAGCGTGGAGAGATCAAAGCTACTACATAGTCTTGTTGCTTGGCCTGTCTGTCTTCCCTGAAAATCAGGTTTCAGTCCTAGGACTTCTTTTCTATTCTTTACTGTCAGGACAGAGACTGACCGAGTGAGAGACGCGCGTTTAGTCCTGGCGTGGGGAAAGAGTTAACTGTCTTCTCTCATGCTATACTGTCTGGGTCGTTTCTGTGTTAAAGTACAAATCTCGTTCACGGAGGGATGTTTCGCAGTACCTCTGTAGACATCCAAACGTATGTATCTTTTGAAGGACACATAGGCATATTAAGCCTCCATCCTCACCCCTTCCCCTTCCCCACCCTCCACCACTCACCTTCTCCTCCCTCCGCTCTCCCTAATGGAATTATTAGATGCAAGTCTCTTCTGTAAGCATAGCATAGACTTTATTAGATTAAATATGATTCTAAACATAAACATAATTTCTACATGTTCCTTGCATGTCTGTGTTTTAGCCTCGGAAGAATTCTGTCTGATGCACAGACATAAACATATGTGATTCTAGAATCCAGTCGTTTGTTGTTTATGATTATAATTATATTTGTAAGGGGCCAGATAAAAAAAAATACTGTGAAGTTTATTCTTTTACCCTCAATAAAGACAATGTTGACATGACTTCACACACACACACACACACACACACACACACACACACACACACACACACACACACACACACATAGACTGAGAGAGAGAGAGAGAGAGAGGGAGACAGACAGACAGAAAGAAAGACAGACAGACAGACAGACAAACATACAGGTAGACAGATCGGCAGAAAGACACAGACAGACGGACAGTCGTTTCTTACTTTCACCCAGAATGTATTCAAAAAGGCCGTTTGGAGAGGTTGAACGGGGACACTATTAATTTAAGAGAGAGAAAGAGAAGGAAGAGAGGGGAGAGGTAGGTAGGAATCTGAAAGGAGAGACAAAGACGGGTGTAACCAAGTCTGCTTCCTTTCAAAGATAGATATGCTCACGTTTCCACTCAAAGACCAGACAGCCTTGTTTGTGTTTCCCTCTTTAACACAGTAACGGCCAGACAATCGCAGACGCCTCTCTCTCTTCCGAGAACGGCCCACTTCAACACCAAACGCGCCTCTGGCAGTCCGTGAAGGATTCGCTTGTCTGCAAGGAATAGGAAAGAAGTCGTAGGGCTGAAACTGATTACCCTGATTTTCAGGCAAGACAGACAGGCCGGCACAACAAGTCTGTGTAACTTCTGTCTCTTCACACTGTTTGACAAGACTCCGTGGCTGTTGTCTTGACCGTAACATTTGGAGTTTTGTGTTGTTCAGATGCTGGCACTCTGACACACGACTGCGATAATGAATGGGGCTGATGCTTCAAGGGACTGGCATTGACTGGTTGTTGAAGGCTGGCTTTATATTCACTGTGTGGACATCAACAATAGGAAGGGAGTCTGCCGTGGGAACGGCTGTCACTCCTCTAGCTTGTTAGGCATAACTGAAGACACAGAGACCTGACTGTTGAAGTGTCTGTCGCCGCGTAGTCGTGGCCTACGGTCATACAGGAACGACAAAGAAAAGTTAGAAGAACTGCAAGCTGGAAGAGAAGCAAAGCCAGAGGACTGTGTAAGACAATCTGGTCCGTATCAGTGTATTGTTGCCTGTTGGCCAGAAAATTCACACTTGAGGGTCGATACAATCCTTTTATTAGATACTGCTCTTCAAGACCATTGATGAAAATGAGAAGAACATAACAATGACGCCTGGGGATTCTAGTTTGCTTTGAGACCACATGACAGTACAAAACCTATCGATCCCTTAAATCATATACCCCAATGTCGATGAGAGCCGCTAGGCACAGACACCTGGTCAGACAATATGAGCAAAAATCTCAAAATTATATGAAATGGGTGGCACTTCTCTGCAACCGCGCAGGGTCGTCTCTCCCCTCTCAGAGATCCTAGCACACTCAGCTGTGTGCAGGAGACAGTAGAAGCCATGGCAGTATTTCTTTGACAGGATGCCAGTTCACGGCCACCAGTCTGCAGACTGCTATACTTTGGCACTGCACTAAGTCGTTTGTATCTAACAGTCTCAGAGAAATCATCACGGCGCCACAGCCGCTGCTAAAATTATCCTGAACTGGCACTGTCTTTTTGGCTTGCTTGCTGTGTGTGTGTGTGTGTGTGTGTGTGTGTGTGTGTGTGTGTGTGTGTGTGTGTGTGTGTGTGTGTGTGTGTGTGTGTACAATGTAATGAAGTGAACGCTACATGAAAATTATCCAAAACCTCGTAATCAATGAAAACAGACACTATGTCACACACCGCATTTTGCAACACTCAATCACACATACGGCATGTTTACTCCATACGTGTGCATGTACTCCATTCATCCAGAGGAGAGACTGGGGAAACAAGATTCTCTTTTTTTTTTGAGCCCTCTTCACCATGCATGACACCATAGATGCAGTTCACTCTTTCTCGTTAACAAAAAGCAGCAAACAGATGATGTATTTCACGTTTCACGTTTCTTCTTTCAACTATAAAAAAGTTGCCAAAAAGTTTTCTTTTTTGAAAAATTCCACCAGCAGGAATTAAGTTTCAAGGAGGAAGGAACTTGAGTTCCAGGGTTGGACGCTGAGTTTTTCTGAAAAGAAACAAGTCCAAACGTTAGCTAGAGCATATGTAAGTTTGGATTAATGCTTTTTTATAGAGATTCTACCCAAAACAATACAAACAGAAACGCATTCGTTGAGAACAGAATTCAAAACACATCCTGTCTACAGTTGGGGATACAAAGTGAAATTCTTACAAAAGTATTAATCTGAAAAAACGAAACGATTTTGTTTTTTCCTTTAAAACCAATTACTCGTTTTCACGAAATGCCACTCATTACACCACCAGGTCGTTTATCTGGGTATTACATTTACTTATCAATAATTTTTCTTTTTTCTTTATGCACTTATTATTCCCCAGCTGGCAACTTATCCATAGGGAAATCTTTCTAACCAATAGAATCCCTAGCAGACTTCTGTCTGCACTACATAAAAAAAAAATCGACCTCTCCCTGGTCGCAAGGAAAACTAGGTTATCCTTTTACAACCCCTAAAGTTTGAAAAAAAAAAATGCTAACAACTCGGCCCAAGCCAAGCGCCCTTTCCTCCCGTCTGGCAACTCTTGGACTGCCATACATATCGGGAACACACCCATCCCCTAAAACAGTGAGCTTCATTCACCAATCACGTGCCTCAGTGTCCAATAACGACAAGAAAAAGTTAGGGATTCAAACGCTGTTTATCTATGGTGTTGTTTTTTCTCGTCAAAAGTTGAGAACATCGCCCGCGCATATACACTGTCACAAACTTTCTTGTCCCAGACCCCGCAACAATATCTACACAAATCAAGTTTAAGATGTTCTGGAGGAATGACACGCAGCAATTTACCATTTTCTTTTAAATGAAGTCCCTCTGAAAAACAGGTAATCATCACTTTCGGAAGAGAAGGCCAGTTTGGCCGTTGGTATGGATGACACGTTACACATAGCATGCACCTTCCTCGAAGATAGAGTATGGCTGCCTTAATGGCGGGATAAAAAAAAACGGTCATACACATTGGACTCCACTGTCTGTCTATACAGGCAGTGTCTGCAGGAGTATCAGCCTGCATACGCAGAAAGAAAGAAAGAAAAAAAAAATCTTCAATCGGTAAAGTCGGTTCAGTTTTTTGCGTGACACCGATGATAAACAAGCAAATAAACCGACGTTTGCGGTGAGCTGCATTGGGCATGGCGTAGGTATTGCGATGATTCCAGTTTCATGGAAGTTTCATACCAAACTCTGGAAATCCACGTTTCTCAAAAACCCTTACCCCCCCCCCCCTCCCAAACCCCCCCTCTTATCCGCACATCTCCAAAAAAGGTTTCTTTGAAGGCACGGAAATACTGCTCGCATTAGTGACCTGCCATGACCTAACTTGCGCTCTTTCGATACAATCGAAGTCACTGTGTATTACGCTGATAGAATTGAGGATATCTATGGATATTCGTTTGGTAAACCCGAGGCTGTATCTTTCTGTAAGCGGTTGGAAAACTATGTCTTCCTGTTGAAAGATTTGATCTACGAGTACAGTCAATAACAAATCGCAGATGATGTATTTAGACATGTATGTTTTAGATAATATGTCAGCAAAGCTTTTTTTTTTTTGTAATCCCGACGGAGAGGGAATAAGGAGGGAGGAGACAGCCAGAGAAAGGAACTGGGGTCGGGAAAGAGGAATAGAGGGGTGGGGGTGGGGAGGGGGTGGGGTGGGGGGGGGGTGGGGAGGGGGTCTGATCCTACTTGAGAGGACATGCAGCAAATGGAGGGAGGGAGCGGGCAGTGGCAAAGATAGAGGAAGGGGAGGAGGAGGAGGAGGGGGGGGGGGGGGGGTGGCAGGGGTACTGAAGACGAGCGGGCAATCAATATCAGAACCTGATGACAGGATAGCTAAGTTGGTAGGGAGAGAGAGAGAGAGAGAGAGAGAGAGAGAGAGAGAGAGAGAGAGAGAGAGAGAGAGAGAGGGGAGGGGCTGTTTGATTATCTGTCTAGCATATTCTTTTTATTCCATTTCTTCTTCATATATTCTCTTTTCTGTTTTTGTTTGTCTTTCTTCTTTTTTTTTCTTCCGCTGGAAGTATGCATCGCATTCCACAGATAATTTAGACAGGGGGAAACATAACTGAACTCACACAGACACAGACAGACAGACAGACAGACAGACACACACACACACACACACACACACACACACACACACACACACACACACACACGGACACACGCACGCACTCACGCACACACACACGCACGCACGCATGTACACACACACACACACACACACACACACACACACACACACACACACGTGAGCGCGCGCGCGCATGCATGCACGCACGCACACACACACACACACACACACACACACACACACACACAACACACACACACACACGCACGCACGTGCACACACACACACACACACGCACACACACACACACACACACACACACACACACACACACACACACACGCAAGCACGCACGCACGCACGCACGCACGCACGCACGCACACACGCATAATTTTTTTTTTTTTAACTGAACATCCTTCGTTAGTCTGGGTTAAAAGAGTATCCTTCAGAAAAGCAAGCCCAAAATATAACCCTGCACGTAATTTATTGGGAAAGCTTGGAGCAAATGACTGAGGACTTGATGTGATATTCTCTGGTGTTCCCCGCTCCACACGCACAGCAAAGCTGTCACAGAGTGACGGGCAGCTTTCATTAGGCGCTGTGATTGACTTCTGGGCAGCCATTCGTTACAACCTGTCGCAGACTGCTGTGCATACATTCGTTAGAAGCTGTCACTGACTGCTGGGCATGTATTCATAAGAAGCTGCACTGACTGCTGAAACTGTCACCGACTGCCGGGCATGCAGTGATAAGAAGCTGTCACTGACCGCTGTTCATGTATTCAGAAGAAGCTGCACTGACTGCTGAAACTGTCATTGACTGCCGGGTATGCAGTGATAAGAAACTGTCACTGACTGCTGTTCATGTATTCATAAGAAGCTACACTGACTGCTGAAACTGTCACTGACTGCTGGCCATGCAGTCATAACAATCTGTCATTGACTGCCGGGCATGCAGTCATAAAAAAGTCATAGTCTCTCTTCATTAATCTCCGTCTCTTTCTTTATTTTTTTATCATTTTTTTAAATTATTTTTTCTCTTTCCGGGAAGGGGTGGGGGGGGATGGGGGGTGGGGTGGGGGGTGGGGTTGGGGAGAGGGCGGGGGTGTTCTCTTTTTGTATTCTTCATGCGATTTATAAACTTTAAACTGTCAATTGTTTTCATGTAAATAATGTAATGTAATATTTGTATTACTGTATCCGCCAGGTAAATTAGTTGTGTATTGTCATTTTGCAGAGCGCACTACAAGCATTCAGCTTGTTGCTGCTCACTTTGTATTGTGTGACTATTGTACGTACCTGCGATTAAAGATTTGTTTAAACAAATATAAGTATAACATCCCACATCAAAATCAAACTAAAGTCAAGGGAGTTACACTGGCATGTGAAATTATGCAGACAAAAACCTTAAGACAGCAATTCTTTTACAAAGTGGAGCTTTACTTCTCATTTAAATGCGTATATCTAGTATAAAATGCATAAATATATACATTGCAAAATTTCTTAAGAGCATGACGTTTTCAGATTGTAACATTCGAGCTAAGCATTCTTCATTAATGAACGTATGTTGATAATACTTTGATAAATATTTTTCTCTTAGAAATGTATATGTTTGACATTCTAACAAAAAATGAAGTTCCCTTTCTGTCCTATTACAAAACGGGCATTTCTTTGATTTTTCATTATATCTGTTATTTATTTTCAGATCACACATTCCAAGTCTTAATCTAGTTAAAGCATAACGAAATTTACTAATAGTGATAGCTGACAAGTAATTTTCTGATTGGAAAGATGATTTGAAAGCAATGTATGTGCTAAACCGTTCACTTTTGAGAAAGTTTGAATGCCAATCTTGCATGTAACAATCGATTATTCTCTGCTTTAATTCTTTAAGAAATAGTTTCATTCCCAACTCCTCACTGATCCAAACATCTGAAAAACAAAAGTATCAAGACATGTTTTAACAGATATAGACCAGTTATGACAATTACAGTGACCATGGGTAAATTCGGGGATCTTATTCAAGATCATGAGATGTGCCTGTTTCGGAAATCTATGGATAGACATACTTTGGAGTTTAAACCAATATTTTATTGACTTTAGAGCAGTATCAATATACAAAGGGTGTCGGCCTGTTTCTCCATATATCATTGTATTTGGACTTTTTCGACTAACACCTAACAAGCGCTTACATGCAAACAAATGAACTGATTCAATCGACTGAAATTTATTTAATCCCCAGAGCTCCCCTGCGTTCAATAACATTGGCTTTATTTGTGAATCAAAGGTTTGAAAAATATTGACAAATTCATGTTTCCTAAAGCCCACATTGTTTTGAAAATTTCTGCGACTTTACGTTTTGCACGTCTAACGTATTCATCTAATGCAATATCAAAACCCATTCTAGTGCTACGAGTAAAACCAAGATATTTGTAGCTATTAACTACTTCCACTTCTCTCCTTTTGTAGTACCAACATTCAGTTTCAGACAAATGACCCCCTATTCGGAAAATAATAATTTCAGTTTTATCTAGATTCACTGTTAGATTTAATATGTCAGATGCTTTCTGTAAATTGTCTAACTGATTCTGGAGCCCACTGAAGAAAACAAAACAATGTCATCAGCGAATAATAAAAGGAATATTTAATAAAGAAAACAATAAAGGTGACATTAAACAGCCTTGTTTCAGTCCCGAGGGACCCACAAAGAAATCTGACACTTTCTGGGCCCCAACGAACACAAGTCTGGACAGAACTATACATGCCTTTTAACATTCTGATCATTTTTGAGGAAGCTGAAACCTGTTGGAGTATTTTCCAAAGCATGTCTCTGTATACTGTGTCAAAGGCTTTTTGGTAGTCTATATAAAAGCTACATAACATTTTCTACTTTTTATTGTCCATACAAGCAAGATTTTATCATTGAAACGAGTGTAAATATATGATCTACAGTAGAGTTTTGTTTGCGAAAGCCAGCCTGTTCTTCACTTATTTTGCCTTCTTTTTCTGCCCATTTATACAATTTCTCGTTTAATACTGATGTAAAGACCTTACTAACTACACTAAGTAAAGAAATGCCTCTATTATTTTCAGGATTAACAGCATCGCCTTTCTTAAGTAGAGGAATAATAACCGATTTGGTCCACGATAAAGGGAAATAACCTTTCTTGTATATTTCGTTAAATGCTTTTGTCAGAAAGGGTGTTATAATGGGCTCGGCCATTTTCAAATATTCAGCGCAGATATCATCTAATCCCGAAGCTTTGCCTAATTTCAGTTTCCTATTGCCTGGTGCACTTCACTGTCTGTTATCTCATCATCTGAATCGGGAATATAATCGTTTTCTTCGTGCTGGCTTCTTCCGTCCTGTTCTACATCTGAGTCGGCACGTGTCAGCTCGCGATCTCCGGGTGAAAAAATCGTTTCAAAGTGTGCTTTCCACGTGCCAGTTGAGATAGAGGGCCGATCCATTTTTTTTACCCTTAATGCTACGTACAGTTGACCACAACTTACTAGAATCGTCTTTATTTTGAATTAAAGTTTCAAACACGTCATTTCTGTAACTTCTTCGCTTCTGCCTTAGAGTGTCTTGATAATCCGACCTTCTCCGTAAGTATGCACACTGATCCGTTGCGCGCTGAGTGCGTGCGCACTGAGCAAGCGCTCTACCGGCCATCCTCTTCTTATGTAAACAAACCGAGTCAAACCATCTCTTAGCTTGCCGCGCGCGTGCTGAAGGCCAGGTCGTCTGTTGCATACATTGCCCAGCTTTTAAGAGAAGGCCCGTGAATTTTTCAACAGCCGAGTCAATATCACATTCAACAACATTCCTACTGTCATTTAGAACCATCGTTAGCTTCTTCTGATCTTAGGAAATCCAAAATGACATTAGCTTTGTTTCCATCCCACTTGATTTTTTGAAAAGGCTCTCGATTAATTTCTGCCTTCGGTTTCTCATTATATTTAGTACGGTTTCTCATTATATTTAGTAATTAGATATAGCACAACAGGCATATGCGGGGATTCCACCCTATTTTCGACGTTAAATCGAATAACTTCTTCTGACAGTAAATCCACAGAGCACAGAACAAAATCAATCACGCTGTTTCCGCGTTCAGATAAAAAAGTAAAATGACCTTTTTGTCTCCTTCACACAAACCATTTAAAGGCGTCAACCTAAACATAGAACATAAATCAATCAGGGCTTTTCCAAAACAATTAACAACATTACCCATAGTATTTCTCACATAGCATTCCCTGCTCTCACGCACACTCTCTCATCCATTTCAGTGGTCTCTAAACTCCAATCACCAATCCTGGCATTAAAATCACCAGCGACTACAAGATAATCGTCTGCTCTTCTTTCATATCTCTCTAAAATAAATTGCTCTAAATTTTCAAGATTGTTTTTTGAATTCCTTTTTGTTTGTAGTATTCACTATTTACTGGATGATTTAAATGGCAACAAACAGTACATCTTTGTCAAAAGTGAAGAGCTGTTTACACACTTTGACACAAACAATGTTATCCAGCCCAGTTTCTACAATCTGAATGCAGTGTTCTAGTGATTTCTTTATTAGTAACACAGTACCCAGAGAGAGAGAGAGAGAGAGAGAGAGAGAGAGAGAGAGAGAGAGAGAGAGAGAGAGAGAGAGAGAGAGAGAGTCTCATGTGTGCCTTTTTTTTCTATCAGATTATGTTTCATTTGGGTTAGGATAGGTGCGTATGATTTGTTCGTTTGGTCGATTAATTTTCTCTTCTCTCGACTCGATGACTTCATTTCGCTAACAACATCATGCAATTTTCAGAAATGGGATTATACTGCTCTCTCTCTCTCCTCTCTCTCTCTCTCTCTCTCTCTCTCTCTCTCTCTCTCTCTCTTGGGGTACGCCATGTTGGATATAGGTAGCTTCTCTGAAAAATTGTTGTTGACACAAACGGTTTGTTGGATGATACCACTGTCCATACAAGTAGCTCCAGCTTAGAAGCTGTTTTCACCTCATTACAGAAGAATGCTGATATCTTAAGTAATTGGTGCAATGTAAATCACATGTCTGAATCCTAACAAAACAAAACTAATGCTGATAACAACAAGGCAAAGAAGACAAAACATAACCACGCAGCCTCCATCTGTTTTTTCAATAATCAGGAAATTGAAGTGGTGGATAACCATCGAGTTCTAGGCGTATATGTTGATAATAATCTCTCTTGGTCTTTATCACCTTCGCAGTTTATGTAAATCAATATCCAGACAAACATATCAGCTGTGCAC